>JBBMJZ010001767.1:0-12063 GCA_037833815.1 Zingiber zerumbet | reverse complement strand
CCAGTCGATCTGGAGGATCGCACTGGCATCAGGTAATCTCTCCTGAGGGGAGTAGGTGAGGACGCGTTCCCTGTAGATGGAACAATAGGCGTCGGGTCGACCTAGGGTTTCCAGTTGGAAACCCGAAGTCAGACTCGGACAGTCCGTGACTGTCAATCTTCATTTTGTTATTGTATTTATTGCTTTATGTGATAACTTTGTGTTGCAGGATATTGTTTGGGACTAATATGTCTTGCAGGTACAAAATAATGAAGTATTCCCTCGGATGAACAGTGTCCGAGGCACCTCCATGGAGTTTGGAGGCGCCTCGGGTGCTAAGCTGAGCTGGCTGCGTGCGGGAGCTGGAGGCGCCTTCATTGGAGTTGAAGGCGCCTTGGACCACTTCATGGAGGCACCTTGAAGGCGCATGAAGGCGCCTTCAAGCAGATAGATTTCGACCAGTTCGTATCTGATCCACGCGTGCGACTCGGGCGAACTGGAGGCGCCTTGGACGAGCTTGGAGGCGCCTCCAGCCCACTATATAAGCAGGGTTCGAGCAGCTCTCTAGACACAACTTGCGAAAACTATTCTCTTGCTGCGTGCTGCGAACCTGACGATCCAGAAGTGCTGCGACACGACACCGACGACCCGGAACTACGCTACTCGATCCCTAGTTGTCGGTATACTTTTAATGTTATAATTTTGAGCTGTAAATTCCTGTAATTGTAAAAGATTATCGAGCTTATAGTTGTTGCCCACGGAAAGCGATCAAGGATCGCGGGCCTTCGAGTAGGAGTCGACCTAGGCTCCGAACGAAGTAAAACGACCGTGTTCTTTCTTTGTGTTCATTTCATTTCCGCTGCATTTACTCGTACGATTTACGATTCCGAAAAACGTGAAAGCCACGAGCGCTATTCACCCCCCCCCCCTCTAGCGCTTTCGATCCAACAAGTAAGTCAGTTTCTCAACTCTCTATGCAAAGAACATTGGAATGTTGTGACTCGCATGAATCGATATATCAAAAGTGCACCAGGAAAGGGTTTTTTGTATGTAGACAAAGGACATACTCGAGTCATAGGGTACTCTGATGCAGATTGGGCAGGATCTCCCACTAATAGAAGGTCCACTTCTGGGTTTTGTATATTTGTCGGAGGTAACCTTGTTTCTTGGGAAAGCAAAAGGTAAAATGTTGTGGCAAGATCCAGTGCAGAGGCAGAGTATTGGACTATGACCATAACTAGTCAAGAGCTTATATGACTAAAACGATTGCTTCAGGAACTCAAGTTTGGGGAGGTTACACAAATGTCACTTATGTGTGATAACCAGGCTGCCATGCATATTGCCTCGAATCCAGTTTTTTATGAGAGGACAAAATATATTGAAGTTGACTGTCACTTTGTTAAAGAGAAAGTCATATCAGGAGAAATATCTACTAGTTTTGTCCACTAACATGACCAACTAGCAGATATATTCACTAAGTCACTGAGAGGTTCCCGAATTGACTACAAATGTAACAAGCTGGGTGCATATGATCTATATTCTCCAGCTTAAGGGGGGTGTTAGAATATTGTAAATATAATAACTAGGGGTATTATTATAATTATGCTGTATATCCTTCTCTATATAAGTCAATAACTCCGTGGTGTCTAATACACGGTTTTCTCTTAACAGTCACCAATGGGCAATATTTCCCTCCAACCACTAACGCTGGACAGTGGTCGAACGACAACTGATTTGCCCGATTTCTAGCGGCTCCAAATCCCAAAGCCATAATTGATCTAGAAAATCCGATATCGAATAATATGTACTGATTCTTTGTGATTTAACATGAATACAAGCTCTGATACTAATTGTTGTATAATAAATTCATATAAAACATCTCCAGAATCATCATGCCAAATCACTAAGAATATTGATGTACCAAAGCGGAAGCATACCTGAAGCCACAATCTATAATCCGTGAGAACGAGTGGTTGATCTTCCAGATCTATATGTTCTTCCTTGAGAGCCCGTTCAATTCTCTCTGGATCTTATTCTAGTAATGGGATTTAGAATATGGGAACATGATACGCAAGATCCGGGGACCATCACCCTTAAATAGATAATTCAGCAATTACCTCCTATTATTTCTGTTTTAGCCTATCATTAAAACAGAAATTATACTTTTGTCCTCTACCCATATCCTATTAGATACATTAAAGCCAAATAACCAAAACTTTAGATGATCACTTTAATTCGAGCTTAACTTTACATAACAACCCACAACATGTAATCTCTCACATATAAGCCCATACAATTAATTGATCCAACATCCCAGACTTGTTCTGACAGCCATATAGGATCAGGATGAAAGCTTTCAGCAATCATTCGCTTCCCACTTATCAATCTTCTTTTTGTGTGAAAAAAAGACTCTGGATAACAACCACTCACGCCAATTCCTTGATGAGGTAGAACATGATAAACAAGAGGCTCCGAAAAAGTATAGAACCTGAAGTTTGTGCATCAGAAGTTACCCGAGACTGAGAAACTAACGACCAGCAGCTGGTAGTCCGACCCAAGCTCCCCTACCCTATCAATCTACTTTGTTAGGCACTGTAATTTAGCTTTGCACGAGACCTCAGTAGCATAATAGTTAAGTTCCACTTCTCATTGGCGAAATCATCATCAAGCCTACATTAAACTAGGGCGTTATTTGTTAAGCAGGTAATTCCTATTTCAGATGGAACAAACGCTCACGTTTTTCGAGTGGTTGGCTTCCCCTTGGATTATTATCCCTTTACCATCAAGAAATTAAAACCCAAATTCTAAAAAAAATAAAAATAACTAAACAAACTCATCAAATTTCCCTGCAAATCACATTGACGTTCTTGTTGAGATTAGGAGGGCAAACAAAAAATCCTTCCTAAACACCAAACTAATAACTTGGACCGAAAGTAGGAATTAAGGAAGCTACCTGGAATTCCAACTCCGATCGTTTCTCCAAAGAAACCTCCTTGCCCTCGATCCTGAAGAGTGTTCTCAACCTAGACGATCCCTCGGAAAAAAACCCGTTCTCCTCACCATCGTCTGGCCATCTTTCCCCATCAGATCTACCTATTCCTAAGCAAAACTGGAAAGTGCGGAGCTCCTCATCCTCTATTTCACCTCCATCGCCGTCGGCATCCTTCTTCTTCTGCATGGTTGTTTTGGATCGATCGGGAAGGCGAGGCATGAAGCTACCGGGGATCTTGAGCTTGCCCTTGAGCGACATGATCAGTTGAGAAGCAGGACCTCAGGAGAAGAGGAGAAGGGAAGACGATGTGAGGTTTTTGGCTCCGCCATGGAGGTGACGGAGAAGGGAGGTAATAAAGAGCGACGATGAGGGAGGAGACGAGTAGGTTCGACCGTTAAGTGTAAGAGCAAATTTATAGAATAGGCAAATAAATAAATAAATAAAAATAAAAATAAAAAAAAATTCGAAAGGGCGGCTTGGAATCGTTAAAGGGCTTTTATTTATTTATTATCGGATGTTCTATATCAATATATTTTTATTTTTTAAATTATCTTTCGGCAAATTATCGAATTAGATAGTAGTCATTTTACAATATCCAATTCACATATGAAAGTCTTAAAATGATTAAAACTACGTATTCCCTATCTATTTTATCCTTCTATATTTAATTTATCACAATATTGCTACAGGATAATAACCAATTTGAGATATTATTTATCCGCATATTAAGATCCCTAATCGATACTATGCTATATTAATAGATTAAAAAATCTATTTTACGTTTAAAAAATTATTATTATCATAATAGTATATTAAATTAATATTTAAGAGCATAAATAAAATTAGGAGAACTAAACGAACACATATAGTCTGATTTCATATCATTCCGAACTCTCCATATCTATCAACTAATTTTGGCTAAAATCGACTAGTGGATCTAAAGATTTCGGAATAACATAGAACCAAGTCTTATGTGTTCATCTAATCTTATACTATATTGAGAATAATAAATTTTTTGAATACATTCGTGTTCAAAAAATTACCGTTCTCAATGTAATGTGTTAAATTGATAGATGAACATATAAAACATAATTCTATGTCATTCTAAGTTCTTTAGACTCATCAGTTGGTTTTGACCGAAACCTATTAATAGACCTAGAAAGTTCGGAATGATATAAAAATATGTCATATGTGTTCGTCTAGTTCTCTATATTATATTCATGCTCTCAAATATCAATTTGATACGTTATATTAAGAGTAATGATTTTTTAAACACGAATCAAATTTTTTGAATACATTGATGTTCAAAAAATCATTACTTTCTCAATATAGTCGGTTAAATTAATGTTTGAGGATATGAATATAATTAGAAGAACTAGATGGACATATATAACTTAGTTCTATATCATTTCGAGTTCTCTAAGTTCATCCGTCAATTTGATCGAAATCAGCTGATAAACTTAGAAAATTTGGAATAACATAAAACTAGATTATATATGTTTGTCTAATTCTCTTTATTATATTCATTCCCTTAAATATTAATTTAACATAATATAAAAAATAATAATTTTTTTAATCTATTGATACAACAATGGATCAGGGATCTTGTTGTGCTGATGAACAATATTCCTGTTTCCTCGGGGCGGTGCGATGGTTAAGGCATGGAGTGTTGACATATGAGGTCTTGGGGTCGAAACTCGGCGTGACCGAGCATAACTTCCCCCATGTTTTGGCCATTTGTACTAATGGCTAGTAGCCACCCGTGATTTACCTCCTCCATGTTGGCCTCGGGACGGGTTGGCGGGGGTGCTGGGGGCGAGCGAATCGCCTTTTGTCACATGATGAATAATATTCCCACGGTAGCAATCAATTAGAATAAATGTGGAGAAGTAAAATGGTATAAAGTATATGATTTGATAATTTTAAAATTTACATACATGATTTTAATATTTCAAAATTCTATCTATGTGGTGTGATAATTTATTATTATTTGTATATTAGTGTAGCAACTACAAATTTTATAATATAAATATTTTTTTTAATTCTAATAAACTATAGTATAACCGTACTTCATCTTATTAATATTATATTATATTAATATTTTAATTTTGATCAATGATAATAAGAACGACCATCTTGTAATATAGATATTTTATTTTTTTGAAACAAGTCAGATATCATATTATAGCTAGCAACTTTAAATCATAACTATTACCGTATAAATAATTTATTTTTATCAATATTAATTAGTATTATATTGTAATATCTAGACATTATTAACTAGTACAATTATATCTGATCCCACCTAAAACTGTGAAGATGATAAGTTAGAAATGTGACTTAGAGTTGACGTGGTAAAGATTTCATGTAGCTCTATAATATAAAAGCATTAGTGTCAGGTTGAGAAGGGGTTCTCAGCGTTAACCATCTGACATTTAAGTTAGTCTCCAACGATCTCAAGAAATGGAAAAGTACTGTAGCTAAGAGATGTAGAAAATAAAGTTGCGCATACCTCTCCTATAGATGTAAACCTCTCTTTTATAGCGGCACTGTAGTATTCATGCATGCATCTCAAAACGTAAACATATTTTTCTAGGAATCCTAGGAAAAGACAAGTCGAAAAAGTGTCTCTGACATCATTCCTTAAACAACCATGTAACCTTCTGATGCGATCATCTGAAAGTTTCTAAAGTATGATTTGTTTGTTGGGCATGCCCTGCTGTTAGCGACACAAACTCCCAAAAGGATATGCTAAGACATTTGGTGTAGCTATGCGCGGCCGATCGGAGTCCGTCCGACTGTGCTACCCTCGCTCGGCAGTGTCCTTCGGACCTACCAGCTCGTCATTCTCCTTGCTTCATGATCGTCATTTGTTATCTCCGTCTGACCGGACGTGGAGCTCGATCAGCGAGACCAGTCACTGCTTAACTTTCTTTGTGGTTCGAAGAACTATCTTTTACCCAGCCGAGAAGTGTGTGCAAGCTGCTCGGCCATACTTGGTCAGCTCGCCCATACTCGGTCCGCTCGGCTATGCTTCGTCACCCCGCTTGACCTTGTCTTCTACGTTAGCCAGTCTTCCTTACTTTGACCTCTCCTTTGTGGGACCCCTTGTCATTACTAGATCATAAGTCTCCCCCTCAAATCTAGTTGAAGGAAGCTGCAAATTCGACTGACTAGATAGTCGATGTGGTCTAGAGCTCCTTCTTCCCATAAGGATGGTCTGAGGCTTATAGCTGTCGTCCGACTGTTGATGCCTTTGACCCCCGTGTTTATAGTCGTCGTGTGGCTCTTGATGTTGAACCCATACAGTTTTATAACCGTTGTTTGGCTGCAGACAATGAAGACATATGATTTTATAGCCGTCGTTCGGCTGATGATGTTCTCTAACTCAAGGGTTTATAGTCGTTGTTTGACTATTAATAGTAAAGACATAAAATTTTATAGTCACCATTCGACTATTGATGACTCAAGTATTTATAGTCACCGTTCAATTATTGTATAAAAAATCATAACCACTACAATTATATATTAAATTATATATTAACTACTGAATTTTAATAAAAAAAAATGATAATCGTAGTTAGCCTCATTGACTATTTCTGGGGTGACCGGCCTGGTTCCACGGAAGTTTTCCATCAGCCACCAGGGTAAATCGGGAAGCGCACGCGGCGGCCAGCTTAGAAGTCCAGTATCCTTTGATTACGCCCTTCATTTGGAGGAAAAATTCCTACAAATATGCGTTAGCTTGGGTTTGAACCGTAGATATCTAAGTAACAACCTGAATATCCCGGGAGACAACTACTGAATTTTAATGGTTATAATTATGGTAGCTATGTGAGTTATAGCTATTATAAAAAAGTAAAAAAATTTATATAATATCTAAAAATAAAATGTATAAATCGTAATGGAATATTTTTTTTTAATAATAAACAAATAAAATGCTCTTTTACTACTTCAATTAAAAGATCTTTGATTGAGTTTATTCTTTGAGTAATTATTTAATAAATATATTTGTTTGAAGCCTGAACTTTAATTGTTTCTCTGAAATGGCCTTAGTTTTAGAATCACATATTTGCTCTCAGAAGTTTTTTTGTCATTGAAATGTTAGCAGGGCCGTAAGTGAATGGGAAGCTTATAAACTAGATTGGTATTCAATTATATAAAGCTTGGTAATGTTGATTCAATAGAATATATAGAATAAATAAATTTAAATATTAATAAACTTGATTCATTTATGTTCATCATTAAAGTCTATGAACAATTTAATTTTAGATAAATTTATTTTATTAATTTATATAAATTTTAAATTTAAATATATAAAAAATATATAATTTGTATTTTCAATTTTAACATTATTTATAATAAGTTAAACTAAAAAATAATATTAATTTTATATATTAGATAAATATTTAATTTAATTTACAAGACAATAATATTATTAGTTGACTTTGATAAGAAAAAAAAATCAAATTTGATTAAGCTCGTTAAAATTTAGAATAAATAAGATCAATAAATAAATAAATTTAAATAAAATTTGACTGAAAGTTGGGTTGGATAACAATCCCGTGGGCTCACGAGAAAGGGGATTTATGAAGAAAATAAGAAGGGAATTAGAGAAATAGTCATCCTCCAAAATTTTCTAAAAAAGAAAATTTTATTTAATATCAAAGATAATTCCTCAAATAGTTAAACAGACAATCTTGACTTATAATTGTTAGAATACTTTAGGAGCTATAGAGGGAGTGAATAGCTCCAATCGCTTTGTTGATGATTTATTGTAGGGAAAAACTCAAAACAATACTAACACATTTGTTTTACTTGGTATCCACCTACTTGAGATAATTAATCCAAGGGCCTGCTCCTCGCACTCACACTTTCACTATAAATACCTCCTTCTTGGAGATGGAGAAGTCTCGTACAAGTACAAATACGATAATACACCAAGAAGAGAAGAAGCAGTACAAATGAAAATCGAAAACGATTTTATAATACTTAATCTTGCTTTACTTGTTTTCTTCTTGCTTGGAAAATGTGTCTTGATGCATGGAAAGTGAATCAAGACTTATCTTCGAGAACTCAAGAACTAGCAGCCAAGAACTGTGCTTCAATTCTTCGTGAATACCCTTTTCTAGGGTTCACTCGATGCCTTCAATCGATTTAGCTTTTCCCTCAATCAATTGTCATGTCAGCTGACCATTCAAACACTTGCAGAATGACTTTATTTGAACTCTTAATTGATTGGTGAGTTATCCCAAAGATTCATAAGTATTTAATCGATTCCTTAAGATTATGTTCTTCGCAAGAGACTTCTCAATCGATTGCCCAATCAATCTGGGAAGCTACTGTTCGCTCATGTTTTCTCCTAATCGATCACCTGATCGATTGGTCTCTTCACGAACAAGCAACTTTTAATCGATTAGCAATTTGCCTAATCGATTAAGATGTTATTAATCTATTTCTCCAATCGATTGCCCTCTATTTGCGATAAATCACTGCCTAATCGATTGCCCCAATTGATTGGCAAGGTCTTGTGATTTGCCTAATCGATTGGGCCAATTGATTCATCACCTATTCTCGTGATTTGCTCTGCGAAGTTTCCAATCAATTAGGAATTCATCCTAATTGAGTTTGACTTAATTGATTGCCCTAATCGATTTAGATTTGCCCCAATCGATTAGGCCAATCGATTCCCAACCCTAACACCCGGAATTTGAGTTTAGGGTTCTCCTTGCCCGACATCCAGTCAACCGTAACCTGTTAGATTTTTCCAACCAAGTGTCTAGTCAATTCTTGACCCACTTGGATTTTATCTTTGTCAATCTCTCGTTGGACGTCCAATTACCAAGTGTGGTCCTTCTTAACTCACTTAGATTTTTCCCGTACTTAACTGCAGTTAGGACTAGTCACTTGGTAGACTTCCATCTTGTCTAACCTCAGTTAGAACTTTCCTTTGGCTAACTGCAGTTAGGGCTTTACTCTTGCCCAACTTGGCTGATCCTTCTTGACCAACTTAGACTTTCCTTTGCCTAACCCTCGAGTTAAGACTAGTCACTCGGTAGACTCTACCTTGCCTATCCTCAGTTAGGGATTTTCCTTGCCTAACTGTAATTAGGACTTTTCTTTGCTAACGTGCGATTCTCTTTGATCCACTTTGACTTTTCTTTATCTAACCATAGTTAGGACTTATCTTTACCTAACTTCCCGTTAGGACTTTCCAGTCAAGTATCCGGTCCTCCACGACCTACTTTACTGCTCTTTCGCATATTATCAAATATCCGGTCAACTTTGACATACTTTACCTCTTCTCACATATTGTCCAAACATCGAAACTCAAGCTTGAATCCACTCAAACTTAGTCAAACTAGTCAACCATGACCCAAGGGTGATTGCACCAATAATCTTCCAATAATCTCTCTCTTTTTGATGTTTAACAATATATTTAAATTAAGTCAACCCATATTAGCCCAACTCTCTTTTTCATCTCATGCTAAAGTATGAATGAGAGTTTCTAACTTAAACCCTATATTTCTCTTCCCCTTTGACACACATTAAAAACTTTTCCCGAGAGTCAATTTGTTCAAAGGGATTCAATAAAAGTCTCATACCTCATTGTATCATATGCTCAACATAGAACATTCATCCATCACAATGAAGGTTCCCAACCTTCCATTTTTTTAAAAAAAGATAAATCATATTTTTAAGGAAGACCTCTCCCTCAAAACATGCATCAACTTCTATCATTACACCAACAATGATTTAGAGTTCCTAAACCTTTAGGAAATCTAAAATTGAAGTTTTGAGGTTTAAAATTTAACTTTGAACAAACTCCTCCTTAACTCCAATTTAGTCTCTTTTAACCATTTCTTTTGTATTTTCATCACGAAAATTACCCTTAAATACTTATCAAGGTATTTTATAGGATTGGTTAAGTTGACTAAAGATGCCTTAATGGACTGAAATCATATCACTTAAACCAAAACTAGTATCTTTAATTGATTGGTTTCAGCTACCAATCGATTGCAGTCTGTCTGAATTGATTGATGTTAGGTGTCAATCGATTATCGCCCGTTCTAATCGATTAAACTTAGCTGCTAATCGATTATGCTCATTATAATTGATCAACTAATTAGTTCTATGAGTCTCTATGCTCACGGAAATTCACCACCAATTGATTATCTTAATCGATTGGTATGAAGTAATCGATTGCTCTAATTGATTACCATTTTTAAATTTTTCTGATTTTAATTTCAGACTGAATTTCATAAATTCCTAAATAATTTTATGATTTTTTTTAAATCATGAAATTTTATGTAGACATTATTTATGTCACATACTATTAGGGAAAAATAGTTTTTTTTATGAAAATATATCTTATTTTTCAAAGAGTGATATAAAATTATAAACCATTGAAAACCTCAATGTTTCACTCTACTTTGTAACTAACTAATCAATGGTGATCTCTATCAAAAAATAAACTTCACCAAGATTTTTTAAAATAAATTTTCAACCACGATTTTTGGGCCAAATGTACATAAGTTGTACATTTACTTTTCTCATGATCAGACTGCACATAATCATTGTGTTTTGATGAACCTAAAACTCAAATAGATGCACTAAATTAATACCATAAGTTTTATTCACCCACCTAACATCTCACTTGTATCTAATGTGCCTCAATACACATACAAGTCATCCTTATGGTTCTTGTGAGATGTAAATTAGGTTTTCCCTAAATTAAGGGATTATGCATTTCTAACTAGACATTTTAACTTTGATCATCTAACCTAGGATGTCAATTTGATGTCATTGTCTTCAATTTCAAGAAATTAAAAATAATACATGCTAATGATTATGACATACATCAAAATGAGTATTTATTATAAGAAAATCTATCATATCTAAATGATGTATGAATGACATGACATACAATATTTTTTCATAATAATGTGAATATGAATATAAAATATAGTGTCATGACATATGATATGACATACAAAATATGATAATTTTAATATAAAAAATACCTAGATTTTCTATCTAAGTATCGCTAACTAATCTCTAAATTAAAAATAAACCTAAGTTTGCCTAAAGAAAATGCTAAAACCCCAACTTTACATTTTTTTACTTCTATCCTATTTGTGACAATTTGATTAAGCTTAATTCTTCAAATTTTATTGGCACATTCTTAATCTTTCAAGAGTAAAAATCCACTCTTCATTTTCAAAGTGTCACACTTTTGGGATATACCCAATATAGTGTGTGCTTAACATGTTTCGCAAACACATGCAACGAAAGAAAAAATACGATAATAAAACTATTTTATGACAACACACACCACTCACATGTAGGATACAACTCACGCAGACATAATCATAAAGTAAAATTTAAGAATTACAACACATACACCTTACAAATGATGAGTAGGAAAAAAGAGCATCAACTTTAGCGACGTTCACGAATCTCACCTCTATTCATATCTATGCTGAGATCTTCAAGACAATTTCGATAAGCAATAAGGTTCACCTCTGATTGGTACTGGCTAAGCGTGGAGGTGATGTGATTTAAGAGAAGGAAGAAGAAACGAAAACTTGAGATAGAAGAATTTCTTCCTCTTGGCTTGAGGTGGGCAGCGATAGATAGAGGAGAGGAGAGAGAGAGGGAGGCTACGTTTTCCAAAAATCTAAACCAATGAATAATGAATTGGTTAATTATTCTCTCCACTATATATATATTGATCCGGTTGTAAGAACGGGGGGGCCCACTTTTCATAGGGGCCCAGCCCAAGGGCGGATAGAGGATGGGCCGAGCGGAAGTATAGAACCCAGCCAGGGGCCTGGGTTCCCGACGCCAAGAAAGGAAGACCGAGCGGCCGAGCGGGGGTGTCCCGCTCGGCCAGAATAAGGGCGAGGAGGTAAGGAGTGGCCGAGCGGCCTATGCGCTTGGCTTGGGAGATGGGGTGTCAGTGGAAGCGTGTCTGATGATTAGACCGTACATCAGAGTGCATGATCGAAGATTCCGCCATCACATCACGGAGAGGGGGATACAGTAGCGGCATGGTCTCAAGGATGTTCTTCTGACAGAGCCATACTTGG
>JBBMJZ010001758.1:0-12063 GCA_037833815.1 Zingiber zerumbet | reverse complement strand
GATCCTCACAGGTCCGAACGTCCAAATGCCCACCCGAGCGCTTGAATATCTGTCTGGATGTCTTAATTCTCAAAAGTAACTCGGAGTGGACGATCCTCACAGGTCCGAACGTTCAAATGCCCACCCGAGCGCTTGAATATCTGTCCGGATGTCTTAATTATCAAAAGTAACTCGGAGTGCCAGAATAGGCATATGAGCGTTCGGACCTGTGAAGGTTATCTAAGAGTATGTAGGGTAAAAGTGTGCAAGTATACATATATCCATGGGCTGATTGTGGAAAAAAAAATCCCCAAGATTAAATAGTCAAATTTAGGCCGAGTTTCCTAAATATCCGGGCTTCTTTCCTAAATCTAAAATGGACCCGAGCTCAGCTAATTATATCTCCCTCCACCCTGGATCACATGGATGGCTTAAGCAACAATGAAATTACTTTATTCATATATAGTTTGATATGCCATTCATTATAAAGAAAGCCTTCAATTGTTCTTTTTTTTAAAACACCCTTCTACTATGTAATTTGTCATCTTACACCATGATGATCTAAACAAGGGTGACCTAGAGGGCGATTTTACAATCAAGATATTGGTAAATCATCTTTGAGAGGAAAAAAAAAAAGGAGGATAAGGGATTTTAGATTGTCTAACCTAGTGGAAGCATCATGTTTGATGAAGATTGTAGTCTTGGCATTGTTCATCGTCCATCTTAGTTGGTTGGATCAATGGGAAGGCCATGGTCCTTGGGCAAGAGAAATAAATCATATACCATACGACGAATAAAGTCTGCGAGTAGGTTCAGCATGGTGTAGAATGTTGTGAACTAAAGTCTACGGGCACGGCACGTTATGCATATTGCAGACTAGCTAGTTGTAAGATTTTTTTCATGTACTTGCCTCAATTGGCTGCATTGGTTAGATTGGAATGATGCCAATGGGGCTCAAGGCCAAATTCATAGTTGTCGTATAGGACGACTGTATATTGGGTCGGCAGCATCATCAAATATCCTTATTGACCAAGTCAATTTATAGGTCGTCTTGTGGATTGGATTCCACACATTAGGCACTAGAAAATATATACACAAGTAGCAGTGTATTGCAAAACCAATTCAAGAGGCCTGTTGACTGTCTCACTCTGTTGTAAGTAATCCAATCCTCAAGCATGTAGATTGATGTGATCATTCAAGAGGAACTTGACAAATAGAAGACAAACGTTAACAAGTTCCATCAATAATCGTTGTATTAAGATTTGGGTTTTCATAAACAACTTCACACCATGAATTTAACAAAGGTGGAGAAATCTTGTGACCCAAAAAATGAAATTTTACTTGGGCCGATGGAATATTACATTCTATAAACGGATGTGAAGTTACAAAACCATGCCTAACTTCAACCCCTCAACAAGAATATGCAGCTCATTTACAACACCAGGCACTGAGAACGGTTAGGAGCTGTCCCAACAACAAAATAATAACTGACGCAGAGTCATTTTACTACTGGTATTATCATTGAACAACGAAGGTGGATGATATTATAACTCACAGAAAATCCCAAACTGGAATAGCACATTGTCCTTGATCGTTACTTTGATGGTCGAGTTGAGCATTGTTCCCAATGAACTGCAGCGCTTGCAAATCTGGAGTAGGAAATCCCTGCATGAAATTTCCAAATAATTACATCATATTGTAAAATGATTTAGTTTGACAAAGCAAACAAGATTATGACATTTATAATAAATGCATGACAAATTAAACAAAACTAATGCTGAACATAAAACTAAAAGAAAGACCATTCACAGTTTCACACATAAGTAGCACTGCACTGATGCACAAATAAGTCTGGATAAAGCAAGGTTAGGCAGCATAGAGGCAAACTCGGGCTACATGTGCACGAATTATGAGACTTTTATACAACCCAACAAGAGATGACTGTCATTATAAAATTTGATGGAAATTTAACTCTAAACTGAAAAGAACAATGATTGCATGCTTGTTTTGGACAATATTGACAAGATTGGGTTACCTGAGTAAAGTGGGAACTATTAGTGAATGGCTGTTGAGGTAAAGTTGACGCTGAGGAATCCTGAATATTGGCAGGACTTGGATGAAACCAGTTAACAAACAAAAGTTCTGACAATCGGATTGTACTAAAAATTGCACTGACCTGACCGAATTGACTCATTGGATATCCTTGCATGGCACCAACTCCAAATTGGTGAGGTGTCACAAAAGGCCCCTTCATTAAAAAAAAAGTGGGTAAAATGTATAAAATAGCCAAAAAAAAAAAAAAAAGAAAGAAACATTACACAAAGAAAAGGTTAAATTCAAGGAGATACATATATATGCTTCTCTGCAAAAACACACCTGCATAAACTGATTAGGCACAAGAAACTGATTTCCAGGATTCCTTGGTTGAGAGGAGATGCTGTTTGGTGGAACATGTGTTTCATTATCTCTTGCTGACACTTCTGCATCATCAGGTTGTCCTAAAACTAACATTATAACAAGCCTAAATAAGACCTTTGATCACGAGAACACAAGATAAGTGCAATTATAGAAACAGAATTTGCACAAACCTTTTCTTGCCTTTTGCCGTTTATTTAATTCAACTTCATTTTCATTTCTACGACGTGTACCTCCATTGCTCTTCTTCTTTCCAGTAGGCTTTTGAGGATCATTACCAGTCCCATGGCTTGAATTTCCGCTATCAATCAGATTGTGAGGATGGCCCTTTGATGTGCCACTGATTGCCGGTTTCTCAAGTAGTCTTGCTTGCAAAATTTGCTCAACTTCGTCAAGAAGTTGATCCGAATGGTTGACCATCAATGTGAAAGCTTCCTCATTTTCGGCAGCCCTTGCAGCAAGTTTGAACAATGTGCGGCAAAGAGAGCTATAACGCTTTGATACAGATGATTTAGAGTCACTGTCTAAGGTGATGCCATGGTTCTCATTTAAATTCCCAACCTTGGCATCTTTTCTCCACCTCTTCAAAATGTATTGTGGTGGAAGCTCTTTAATATTTCTGAGGTCTAATACCTTTAGTACATGGCAACATGGAATCCCAACAGATTCCAACTTACCACAACTGCATATAATAGAACCATTGGATGAATCAAATCTGACACAGTGCACTTTACTTTTTTCTTTGACTGTAACCTCATACTGAAATAGAATTCCAGCTTCACCAGAGCAGTACACCATAGAATCAAGGAACAATTCAACCTCTCTTCTGAAGATATCATACACAGCAGGCGTGTATGCATTTGCAGCTTGCCAGAGCAATCTTAAAGGCGGTATTCTTGAGTGACCTTGATTTGCATTATAATCTGCCTGCAACTCATTATATCTTCGCTGCTCTAACAATAACTCGTATATCTCCAGAAAGCTTCTTAGATCCTTTTCCAAATTCAGATGCTCTTTTAGATAACTACCAAAATTCTCTGCTCTTAATGCACTTTTTATATCTGCAGAGAATGTTTGCCGACCATATGGTGAGGACCAATTTTCCTTTTCTTGATATAGTTTAGTCAACCACTCATTATCCTTAAGATCATATTTCTCTAACATCAATTTCCATGCCAGATGAAACACATCTTCATCCTCAAAATCATAATATATACATTGTTCAAAATCATGTGCAAAGTTTTCTGAGCCTTCAAAGATATCTGCTAGTTGCTTAGTGGCATTTTGGAATATTTGCCAAACACATAAATGTTGAACTGTACCAGGCCATGTAGCAGTTATTGCATCACTTATAGCTAAGCATTGATCAATGAAAATTGTGTGTGGTTGCTTCCCGCACATTGCTGTCTTAAAAGTCTCAAACAGCCATTTAAATGATTCTACACTTTCATCATATAGAAATGCTGCAGCAAAAATAACCACATGTCTATGATGATTAATGCCTAAAAATAAAGCTAATGGCCTGCCATATTCATTTGCTCTATAAGATGTGTCAAAGCATACAACATCACCAAAATAGTGATAATCCATCATGGACTTTGCATCTGCCCAGAAGACATTAGTCATTTGATCATATTCATCAACCTGGATGGCATAGTAAAATGATGGATTATCACCTTTCATCCTCTGAAAGTATTCGAACAAGGCCCCAGTATCACCCAACTGCACCGCCTTAGAACGTTTAACTCGGATATAATTTTTATATCCGACAGGAATAATACTAGCATTCTGACGTCCAGAAGGTTGGACATTAGTTAGCATCTTTTTTGAGCTCAACATCTGCATGTCTAAGGGTGCAGCAAGCTGATGGTTATGATCAGCAACAAATTCCATTACACGGTATTTACCACTGGATGTCAGTTTGATTGCCATACAAGCAGGACAACCAGTTCTTGTTTCTGCTCGTGGTCTCCTTGTTTCATTTTTTGGCCGAAAGCCTTCTCTAGAGCACACATAAACCCGTGATCTAGTAACATTTCTGGCGGATTTATCCCACCAGCCTTTACGGACACTAAAACCTACACTTCCTGCATACTTGATGTAATAGTCATATGCCTTGTCCTCATTTTCAAACACCATACCGACAATTGGAATTCCTCCAGCATTTGCAACTACTTCTGCAGGTAATTCAGGCTCTTCGTCCAATGTTTCTTCCTGTCTGCTCATAGTCTGCAGAAGAGTTCATAAGTTAGAATAATTAATGAAGTTACATGTTCACACATCATGAGGGAATAAAAGAACAAAAACAAATTACTATATTCAATTGACATAATTTGCTTGCTGCTTCTAATTGATGCGAAGGCAGATATTTTTTTTTTGGACCATGGTATACCTAAGACATGCTGCGTGATATTATATACTTATCAACTAGTCCTATTAGAAAATAACTGTGTACAACAAGCATGCCATGTCTTAAATCTTTATGAAATTATTTATACAGTGGGTTATTAATAAGTGATTGTTGAATTATATTTCTATTGTTAATTAGTTGCATGAATTATTTGATTTGCTTTTGCCTTAAAGGCCTAAATTTAATTGACAAGTGCCATTGTGATGGACATGTGAAAACTCTAAATTTTGATCTGGACCTAAAGTTGTTCCCAAGGTGAGCATAAGCAAGGTACAACCGTTCCTAAATAGAGATATGACTTGATTAGAGATTACATAGAATTTAGTTCATGTTCATGTCAGTCTCATTGGAGGGGACAAATTTAGTACCAGCAAATTGAGAAACTTGACGCAACGGTAAAGTTATTGCTTTGTGACCAAAGGGTCACGGGTTCGAATCCTGAAAACAACCTCTTGCAAAAAGCAAGGTAAGGTTGCGTACAATGGATTCTTCTCCGAGACTCCACATAGTGGGAGCTTCGTGTACCGGGCTGCCCTTTTAAATTGAGAAACTTGGCCCAGAATTAAATTAAGAAATTCAGTAGTGTTGAGGACGAATTAGTTATATAATAACTGAAAGAGTGTAAAGGATAAATTGAAATTGGCATTATGAGAGTAACTAAGGGGTGAATGATAACCTATGGAAGAATGGTGCCAGAAGATAGGGCTTTCTTCTCAGCAATAGATGAGCCTTCATGAGTACAATTCAAGTGAAGGATTTATCACAACAGTTGAGTTCTAAAGTTCTCATGTTGAAATCCATGTGTAAATCTTTTAGCGATACTTGATTAGATTCCTAAATCTGTTTGAATTTTTTTCCTTTATGATCCTTATCTTTCATAATCTTGTGGGATTGAGAAAGGTGTTGCTAATAAGGAATCAAAGAGGCAAAGCAGATCAAGAGGCTCAGAGGGAGCTGACATGAAAGATGAGAGAAAACAAAGAAGAGAGAAAATGAGTAGAACAAAGAGGGAAGGAGCGGATATTTAGTATGAGGACAAGAATAGAAAAGGGAAGGTGGTTGTGGTCAAGTGGGTAGTAGAAAAAAAAAACTTTGATTGAGATCAAGTGGGTAGTAAAGAAAAAAGTAACACAACTTTTTTGAAAGTTCATCAAATTGGCCTAGGCAGTGATCTATTTTGCAAGGAATATGTAACATAGATGTTAGAGCACAGCCAAAGAAAGAGGGTTTAGCTTTACAAGACGGGAGAAGCAAGAGAATAATCCAAGGGAAAAATTACTACTTTACTGTGTTGTATTTGTTTCCTTTGAGAAACTGTGCTGTAATAGCTTATCCATCTGTTTTTTCTTTCAAAGAAATCTTCTCACGTTCTTTTGCCTTCCCCTTTTAGTTATTCTCTACTGCCTCTTTAGAACTCTGCAACTGCTCCTTTGGATCTAGACACTGCTGGGCTTTGCCCAAGCAAGGTTAAAGTGATCTGATAGCTTAGATACAAAAAAGACACTAGGTTTCTCTGCCTCTTCTAAAGGCCATCGTCATTGATGGAGAGTTGAGGATGTTGAATATTGGAGGCGAGCTAAGAATCACATAATCTTACAAAGACAACTATATCGTGATAGGCTCTGTTGCCTGGTAGCAAAGTCGCACCTAAACAGTCTTGGCATTGAAGCAGAGGGATGAAAGGATGATAATAATCTCACACTGTTGGAGAGGCAGAGAGGTGTCATGACTGTAGCAAGAAGCATTGGGCAGCAGCTGAATTGAACAGGAGATTAAGGATTTCAGGAGGGACAGCTGCTCAAGGGGACATTTCTGGTGATTGAGACAAATAATACTACCTGCGTCAATTCATGGGTGTTTGTGGTGGATAACTCCCACAAAAGAAAGACTCGGAAATGGCCAAGGCATAGAGATGAAAAGACATGAATTAAGCAAGCGAAGGGTGGTAGAATGGAGGATGTTGAATCAAACCTGTGGCCTCCCATTCCAAGGGAATTAGATAGGAACACAACCCTAACTCTAAAACTAGTCTGTTCTGATCCAAAGCTAATTTAACAGTATTATTCCTGGGTTTTTTTTCGTAATTTTTTTTGCATTTTAATTAAAAGAATATTTTATTTGGTGAACAATTGTCTCTAATTAAGCTGTAATTTAGAGTAAATCTATTAAAAATTAGTATCTTGGGTGATGATTGATGCGAAATCAAGCTTACCATCTTCTTCATCTTGATCAAAACCCTTCCTCTTCTAGGGTTTTACTCCTCCCAAAGCCTCTCCTCCCCTTGAGTAACCTCCTTCCTCTTCTCCTCTAGAGTAGGCGGCATCAAGAAGGTTGATGATGTTGTACAGCCACGAAGTTAGGGAATGGCTATAAGGAAGTTTTCTCCAAGGTCTAGGCAAGCAGTGACTACCTTTGCCTTTTCCTTAGCTGATTGGAGACCAAGGTGGTCCTTGGGGCTACTACCTATCATCTTTCATGGGGAGACTAACCTAGAGGTTGTCTTTGCATTAAGTTTTGTGCATTTGGAACTTTATGATAACTCTAAAGGGGGAAATTTGGTATATCTTCTAAAGGAAAAAATCCTTCTTTGCTATGTGGCAAGTCTTCTTTCTTCATAAATCTTATAAATTTTGTTTGGTGCTAAAGGGTAAATTGTAATGCTTGTGTAGATGGTGATAAACAATGTGAGTATTGGGTTGAACCAATGACCAAGCAAGCATTTAGGAAGCCTCCTTCAAGGTGGGTGTTCGTCCTGTAGCTGGATTTTTCTTTTTATATAGGTAAAAATATCCCATAACTCCGCCATGGCAAGTTTCTACCATAGCTGGTCTCAAGGCTGGATAAAGAAAAAGGATTGCGTTAAACTGTTAGTTAGCGTCAAACAAACGCAAATGTTATGTATAGATCCATCAAACTATTGTGTTAATGGTAGGTTATTCCTTAGAAGGAACACATTACAGGTAACGTTTTGACAAGGACCGCTACATTTCCACGAAAACTTGGATATAATATTAAATATGCAAGAGTTCTCATACCCTAAATTAGATAAGAAAAAAGTTATAGGAATATCGATTGTCTTAGATTTAGAACATGGAACGCTTACTGACAAAAAAAAATGGAGGTAATAAATATAATGATTAGGAGAATAATTAATATTTTGTGCTTATAAAAGAAAAAATGGGTAGGGAAGAAAGCCAAGATGATAGAAAACTCATGTTTTAAGTCATAGTGCATAGGAAATAATAAAATGAAAAATGGAGTAGACATTGTTGAAAATAGTTTGTTAAAGAACAAAATAGTAAAGAGTAGTTAGGAAGGGAGATAAGATTATAACTCTTAAGATAATGATAGCAAAAGCTTACATGAGAGATACATATCAACAATAGAAAGTTAGAAACGAAATTACATTATTATTATTAAATACATGATGATAAAGTAATTGTTCTCTTAGAATTGTAAGCTCAAATAGTATCATTAAAGCTCCTCTACAAACCTTCTTGTCCACTTTATTGAGTTATATAGTCATAAAATCATGAGTCTAATACTTATTAATCTAACTTGTTTCCTTCATTCATTGGAAGGGGCAATTGAAAAAAATAGAGTCAAAAGAGTCATACTCAATTTCTCAAAGATTGGAGGATAATGAAGATGTAATTACCTCATTCATTAGAAGAAGGAATGACCAAGGAAAAAGATAATAAAGAAGCATTGTTTCTTGAAGTTAGTAATTAATTTTGCATGGCAATTTCTTATATATTGGAAAAGGCAATAGACGAGAAGATATCGATAACTCACTAGGAGTCAAATACTTAGTAAAGGAGAACAATATAGCAATAATTAAGGACTTTATTAAAGTTTTTAAATCTCATAAAATCTAAACATTATGTTAGGTATAAAATTTAGGAGATTAACTGATTAAGATATTTTAGAGAATATGGTATCTTATATCAAATTTTTAAGAGAATAAGTCATTTTAAGAGTTCCTAAGCAACAATCTCTACCAGAAGCTCTTCTAAGCAAACTCCTTCCCTACATGAATTATAGTTTTGAACTACACTCTTTGTAGGTGATGATTACTAAGGTAACAATTTGTGTTGCAATGAGTTATAGTGCACAACATACTATGATATGCAAGATGTAGTGTGAGAAGAAATATGGACAACATTGTCTCACTAAAATAGGGTACACTTTAGTATGATACAAATAAATGTTGCAAATGTATAAATATTGTCTTTATGGCATTAAATAGTATATTAATACTACAAGGTTTTAAGTTATTAGTTATTAAGATTATAAATGAAAATATTTTAACAGTTATGTACTGCTACACCAAACTCCTTTCATTTTATTAATTATATAATCAACATCACTGATAATATATATTATTTAGACATAAGTTTTAAAGTAACAGGTTAATACTAATAAGAACATGTTAATGAGAATTTCACTGTCAAGAGTCATTTATTAGCAGTTAGTGTAACTAAAATTCTAGCAATCCTAGTAAACCAACCAAAAAGACCACATGGATCAAATAAGCAATCCTAGTAGAATTAGCAAACCAAGTGGAATAAGATAAACTAGGAGTTGGAATGGGCCAACTAGATGCGGCGAATGGGTGGGATGGGTAGAATTAGCAAACCAAGTGGAATCAAATAAAATAGGGCAACCATTGTATCTTACTTGGAGGGTTATTTACCATTGAGGAAACTTACTCCTTATATATTCCATAGGATTTGTACAGAACAAGAAATTGATCCATCTATTCATCATTTCCATTCCACTAATAAAAATTAGCATTATGATTTTTTCTTGAAATTTTTAACATTTTTATGAACAAAGTTAAATAATTTCTCTTTGTATGCAACATATGGATATTCAACTACATGTCACTTGCATACACATCTTATAATCTTCCATTTAAACTTTCTTAAATCCAAACAAAGGCTAAACCTTATGCCACAGCACACACAAAAAAAATGTTAAAAAAGATATTCAGAAAACATGAGAGTTGACATGAAAGATCAAAGTATCAATCTGAGAAACTGGGAGGCATGTATGCAAGTAAAGAAGACATGAAAAGGTATGAAAATCACTAAAATTTCACATGGATCAAAAGCGTTACCTGTGTCTCTTCTCTACTAAGAAACTTCCCTCCAACACCACGTTGCCTCCTTTCAGCCAAAGCTTGTCGAGAGGGAATCTAGCAAGAATTAAAATAAAATAAAAAAATATAACATAAACTAATTAAATAAATATACCTAAGCAGAAACTACATTTTTCCATTTCAACTTGATCATCTTAATCGAAAACAAGCTCCTCACTCAAATCTCATTTGAGAAATTCATGAATGAAACCTTAATGGATCTGTCGACTGCTTGTCTACCACTCCTTTTCTGCATGTATTTAAGTATTATATTCCTTCTTTCCTCATTTGTGTAGCGTGATACTCTTATACCAAGCTCTCTCAACAACCGGGACTGTCCTGAATTGGATACCAGTGGTACCTTCCCACAGTTCTTCCCTTTCCCTTTATCATTTCCAGAACCAGACGGAGCCTTCTGTGCATCTATTTCCCCTCTCTGATCCTCAAGTGCCATGCTATCTTTCTCCACTAAGTTTTCTACCTCAATGACCTCGAGCGTATCACAATCTGTCTTGACTTCTTTTGCTTCCTTTTTAGCTACCTTTTTATTCAAAATGCGCTTCCTCTTCCTTGTAGTGTTCTCAGCAGCATTGACGTAGGTGGGGAAGTGCCCCTTGGAGCACAAGAACCTCTGCATGAGCAAGAGCCTCGTCCCCCTCGACTTCTTCCCTGAGCCTGTCTTGGACTGGAAACCCATCTTCTCACTGTAAGCACTATAGTACTGCTTAGCAGCTGAAATGGAGTCAAACTCCATGCCTAAAACGGGAACCAGACCACCAGTAGCTAGTGTGCCCGCAAGGTCCTGTGGCGGGTCAAGCAGGTGAGTGTGCTCAGTCTCAACTTTTGATACTCCCCATCGCCCATTCTCCTTCCGAGTCACTTCCATCATCGCCCTGCAGCAAGACTCCCCATTGGAACCGGCAGAAGCTAAGTTGGCGGCGGCCCCACTGGACCGCATGTTGAGGTAGCTGCGCATGATGTAGGCAACGCGGAGAGCGTACTCATTATAGGGGACTTTGACGTCGGAAGAAGCAGTGGCAGGGGCTGGAGGCACGATCTGAGAACTATCCAGCGGCACAGAGGCAGACGGACACACTGACGCCGGTGTCAGCTCCGGCTCTGGCTCCAGTGGCGGAGGACGAACAGCCTCATCTGGCTCTAAGGAAGCCTCCTGGGGAGGAACCAGCAGTGGAAGTGGCGGGGGTTCGTTCTGCTCAAACAGGGAGGCAGGCTCCTGGACCTGCGGAGGGGGCTGCTCCAATCCGTGGGTGGAGCTGTCTTGTTCGACGGAGGTATGTGCAGCAGCCGAGAGCGTCTCTGTGACATCTTTCTCATCTTCCTTAGCGGAGGCGGCGGCGCCGTCGGTGATCTCGGAGATGTGCACCATGATGGCGGTAGGGAAACCCTAGATGATTAGAAATGCCACCTTCAGAAAGCCCTAGTTCTCGTTCTTATGCGTCCAGGCGAGGCCTCATGGCATGATCATGGTCGGCTGACAAAAGGGAAAGGGAAAGGGATGGGAATCAGGAGGAAGGAGGCGGGAGCAGGGAGGTGCGCGTGAGCCGGGAGAGGTAAACGTCGGAGAACGGACGATGGGATCCGCTAAACGATCGGAGCAACGAGACAGGAGAGGGATTGGGTATCGTTGCGTCCACGTGTGCGACCCACGGGTGTGAGAGGAATTTGAGTGTCTTGTGCTTCCGTTCGGTATCCGTGACTCATCGGTGGCGGAGTTAGCTTTCGGCCCATATCATTTGGGCCCATATCGGTGGAGCTAACGGCCATATTGAGAAAATTAGGTCCCTTCGGGACGGTTAGCGCATGAGGTACGTGGAACCGTCACATCAGCGGCCTCCCTAGAGTCGGTCCCACGGATATGAAGGGAGGTAAATGTAGGTACACAGGTAGAAAGTGCATGGCGGAAACGTTAACCCCAGGTAGTGACACTCCGAGGAAAACAAGAAATAAAATTCAACATATCTTCCGAAAATAGAGCCCATCACGACAATAGCCAACCATGAGGTGAGCCAAAGTGCGAGGGGGCTTAAACATATCTTCCGAAAATAGAGCCCATGAGGTGTTATTATGGACTGAGGTTCAAATCTCAGCAAAAGCC
>JBBMJZ010001751.1:0-12065 GCA_037833815.1 Zingiber zerumbet | reverse complement strand
TATTGAACAAATTCCCAGATAAATTAGACCCTTTGACTTTTCAAAATCACTATCACAACATAAAGAATGTCATTGCAAATTCTACAACATCTGATGAGTTTGAGAAGTCATGGGAAGAGACTATCAAGTGTGCTAACTTAGAGAAAAATGATTGGTTATCTTTGATATATGAATTGTGATACAGATGGGTGCTAGTATATTTTAGTCATGTATTTTCTGCAGGAATGCCAAGTAGTCAAAGATCTAAAGGCTCACATGCATTTTTCAAGAAATATGTCTCAAATAAGAACTTATTAATAAATTTTATCACCTATGTTAATAGAGCATTGAGACACCAAGGACACAATGAGTTAGTTGCGGACCATAGTGATATGAATGAGCATCCCAAGGTTAAGACAACTTGGCTAATGGAAACTCAAATCGTTAAACTATACACAATAAAGAAATGACTAGAGTTTCAAAGTGAAATGACCGAGAGTCATAGTTATTATGTGTAACAGACATTTACAGGAGTTGCCTCAGCGGTTTACCATGTGATGAAATTTCAAAGTTCTTCCTCAAAATCAAGAGTGCTCACGCATGACAAATAAAGGGACTACATATCGTGTAGATTTGAGTTTGAGGGCATTCTATGCAGACATATGTTAGTTTTTTTTTAATCAACAAGTGTTTCTTTTGCCTGATAAGTATATACTCAAACGATGGGCACGAGATGCAAAAGTTGGAGCAATATATGCTTTACGGGAGCAAAATGTCATTGATGATCCAGATTCAGAAAGGTCTTTGATGTCAAGGCACTCAAGATTATCCTATAAAGCTTCAGTGTTAGTTCATGATGCATCTTTGAGTAATGGGAGGACAATCTTCTTAGATGAACAATTCGATTGCATCTACAACAAAATTCAAGAGATGTCCATTAGTACAACATGTAGTGATAGAAGTCAAAGAAAAAAATCTATTGATGAAAGCCTTGCTATTATTGATCCTTCTGTTGTAAGAATTAAGGATGTGGGAAGAGATTAAAATCATCAAAGGAGAAATCAACATCAAATTCCACGCTTTGTCATGGATGCGAACATCGAGGAGTGTCACATGACAAGCGTAACTATCCTAATTTGCAACAAAGGTATGTGTCGATTCAATTTTTTATTTTTATTATATTTTTTATTGCAAACAAATTTATTTTATTATCTTTTGTATATGACAATGTTTCAATTTTCAGATCAATTGAAGATAATAATCATATCAATCTTAATGACACATATGAACCAGATTTGGGATCTATAGTTGGTACTATCAAAGTTTTAATTTGTTAAATTATAGTGATTTATTATTTATTGAGAAAATAAAATTAATAAATTATCTTTATTGTTACAGGGTTCTAATAACATGCGCTAGGATGTTGTAATTATTTATGGTTGATATATCTATTTCCTTTATTTGTATGTTTGATTGGTTTAGTACCTTTCTTGTATTGAGGGTGTTTATTATTTGGTTTAGTGCATTTCCTATGTGTATCAACAGTGGTTAGAGAAACGCATGTTTTTGTTTATGGAAATGGAAAGGACCTCCCTCCTTCTAAGGTATGTTTTTCCTGCAGTTTAAGGTTAAACATTTCTATCCTTGTTGTTTGTATTTAACTTGATGTGTGTTTTCTTTCAGTGAATCCAGTGTAAGAGAAGATTTGCCTTGGCTTTGGTTTCGATTTGGTGTATTCCCTTTGCTCTAGTGTTAGAGAAGCTTTCACTCAACGAGAATTAGCTATCAATTTTTTTTTTGTTTGATTATATTGTAATCAAAGAATTGTGTTTTGATGTCAAACACTGGTCTGAATTTTATATGTTTCTAGAACCAATTGACCTATTGCAGATGGATGGTTGGAATTTTTATCCATTGAGTTGTATGTCAGCAAACAATTCAAATCTGAAGTCCAGGGCTAGTTTGTAATTTCTTAATTCTGTATCTAATGATATCTCTAATAGAAGGTGGTTTATTGTACTTTTTAATAAAATGGAAACAATGTACATAAACCCTAATGTGTGTTGTGTGTGTTTGAAGTGTAATTTGATTTTAGTAATTAGTCCAATCCTTTTGAAGATCCAGTATTTAATGGATGTTAAAATAAACTTGTTACCATCTTAACTTCATCGTGCTGCAAATCAACCTTCCATTTTAGGTTTGGCATGTCATAACTTGTCATCCATTCTGAATTTGGCATGAAATTTAATTAACTTGTCATCCTTTTGTATGTGCTCCACATAGGGCCTGATCATATATTAGGCCAGGGCCTGAAATATCAGGCCCAGACCAGGGCCTAAAATATTAGGCCTTGCGCATCAGACCCTGCGCAAGTCCAGTTTATCAAGCCCTGCGTAGGGCCTGATATATCTATGCATACTATTATTTTCCTTCTTGATATATCTAATTTCACTTCAAATTGATCACAGATTAATGACAAGAATTCTGGAACCTCATGGAAGGATGATTGAATTGAATTCTTGGGTTTTAAACGAAGGGCAATCTGAGTGGAAAACTATTGTGCTAGTTGGCACAGAACATGTCAACCTATTAGATTTCTTTAAATGAACATTATTAAATTTACAACACAAATGAACATCATTTTATTTTTGAGTGACAACTTAGTTAGAGGTTAAAGCTCGCAAGCCTATAAATGAACACTTTGTCGAGCCCTTTAAACGAGCCGAGCTTGAACTTGAGCTCGTGCTCGATTATTTGGGCCTGATATCATAAGATATTAGGCCCAAAGGGGGTCATATATAATTTTATACCCAAGCACACTTAACTTTCTAATTGGTGCTTGCTTTCTTCAAATGACTTTGGAGGATTCTTGCAACCATCACATTTGTTAAGTGGTATGTAGTTATGGCCATAGCCTCTACGTGTTTCAAGCTAGGATAGTTTTCATTCAAACCGACCTGGTTTATATTTCTTCATGGATAGTTCTAATCAAAATACAATTGTCTCTATTAAAAATGCTATTTTATTAACTATCAAACATAGACTAATTTGGCATGTTAGCATCACAATTGTCCAAGGGTTGGACTTCTCTTTGACATGTTTATCCTCTCGCCCCCCACCCCAATCACATTCTCTTTGTATTCACCCTCTCTACAGCCTACTGTAAATTTTCTGTCTTTTGCACTATTTAACTGGTTTGGATTATCAAGGTGCTTTTTGTCCAGTTTCTTATAACAATCTTACTTGAGGTTTTATTTAGGACTAATTCTAATGTGGAAAAGTAGAAATTACCAAACTTGCTAAACTTCTTGCACACCTTTGTTTTATAGTTATCTTACTTTGTATATTTAATCAGTAACTTTAGATCACTAGTCAATGCAACTTCTTAAAGCGACTAATTAAGAATTCTTTATCTATAGTAAGAAAGCTTTTCTAATTGTGGAAATAATTGTTTAATGTCAATGAATTAAGAGTCGCTGATTACTTTGTCAAGAATGGTGGTAGCAAAGAACATAAGCAAATGCTTAGCATTGTAAAATTAGTACAACTAAAAGTGTAGTAGTAATAGCAGAAAGCATCCACACAATAGGAATTAAAGCAACCGTTTCTCCAGATTGCAAGCACATCACATTAACACACTCCCGTTTTCTTCTTCCAGCTCTACAGGAGTTGAGTAAAGGTGAAGCTTTTTCCCTGTTACAAGAGCAAAAGGCAGCATGTGGTGCTAACTGCTAACCATCTTCCTCATGTTGTCTCATGTGATGATAGCACTACAAAATGTATCCAGACTATTAAAAGAAAGCCTATTCTCTGTCAAACATTAATATGCTTTAAGCAAAGTGAGGTGAGCTTTTGTATGTGCTGAGATTGTATTACTTTGAAGAAAAAATGATCATTTATTACTCTCTCTCAAAAAGAGTAGGGTATGCTTGAGTTTGCCATAGAGAAAGGTCTTTATTATGCGGGGTGTGCTGAGGTAGTAGATTAGGAACTACTCATGTATATGCATTTGTACTCTTCCTGCTTTAGGCTTCAGCCTTTAATGTTGTTTCTGTTTGGTATGTACTTCTCCTGCCCCATCCTTCCTAGTAGCTATCACCTGCCAAAGGTTTAGTGGAATCTGAGGAGAAGCATGAACACAAAATTTATTCTATGATACCATCAAGATCAACCGCCCCAACAGGTACTCAAATACCTCCTAGGACTACTGCAGTCCTCACTTTTCATTTGAGACGGTTCTTGAAGAAAAACATACATCTTCTGGGGAGTTGAATGTGAAAGGAATGTCAACTTTTATTCACATTTCATATAGCCTTAGAAATTTTGCATTTATTTATAAAGCCTCTTCTGGTAATGCCAGTGATATGTAAAGAGAAGCAGACAAGATAAATCAGATCCATTGCAATCGATACGTCATGCTAAACTAAAGTGTTTTATCTTCTCTTGCAATTTCAATTTTCAGTGTCTGTGACAGGAAGAAAAATTTACAAATTATGTTTCTTATAATTCTTCCTCTAATTACCTTTTTGCCTGTCAAAAGTGAAACATTGTGCATCTTGCTTTTATGAACAATCTACATACAACTGCTTGAAAAATTGAGTCATCCCTGAAGTTAATGTTCATGTGTACTTAGATCTGATTTTGTTGCAACTACATCCTAATTGATTTTTCTTGTTTGTGTATCAGTGGCAACCGGGTTCAAGGAAACAAAACAGTTTTCTTAAAGAATTGCCATCTTTGTATTACGACTTTTTGGCAGTAATTTCCACTTATAATAATGTACACCTTGATGTTGGTGGTTCCATAAATTTTCTTGTGAAGGAGGTTTGCCTTTCTATACGAAAGTTTGAGTCGAGATTCTTTTAATACCTGAATACACTTTTTTATTGCCTCTAACCAAGCAATTAAATGTGAAAGAGAAATAAATCACTGTTAAGAGCAGAAACTATGCGCATTTGTGGGGTATATATGATAAGAATAGAAAATGGCATGCATTTTCAAATGTTGACAAGAAGTAAATTCACCTAGAGATCGTTGGAACTCAGGAAAAAGCTTATCGACAATAATGATTGGTAATGACTTGTTAGATGCAATTGCTTGAGACTGTAGCTTCATTGATGGATATAACTCTCAAACTTGTAGTTTGAATATTTTCTGCTCTCTAACTTGTGGTGTTTATAGATCCATCTCCACGCTTTTAAGCTTTCGTACTAGTAACCTTTAATTACAAAGGGACTGCAATGAAATTGTTCTTATCTGGATGAGCATACATTGTTAGCGCTGCCCTTTGCCTAGTTAGTATTTACTATTTAGTTTACATAATTTTCATTACTGAAAAGGCTTAATATTATTTTCTTTTTTTTGTAAAAAATATAGTGTTTACATGCAAGTATGTATATCTTAATAAAAAAAATATCATCTTAGAGATTAGACTTTGAAATTAACATGATCTTGCAATGCCAATATATTGGTTGAATGTGCCCTGCTCAACATTATCTTGCTTAGGCCAGACACCTAATAAGCATGGGATTAGACATTATTGTGTTTTTGGTGTTGATGTGTCTTTTCATGCTTAGTTTCTTGGTTTTAACACAAAATAATCACATCTAACATCACTGATGAGATCAATAAGCATATGCTTTTTAGAGGCTCTGCAAAGGCCCTTAACATTCCATGATAACACTTGAACTGAAACACAAGGAAAACTCCATTTGTTCTTCAATGTTATTTGAGATTCATTCATTCCGCATAATCAAATAAATCCTTCTCATTTTTCATAGTTGATTTCGTGGTTTCAAATGCTTGGGCATTAACATAACATTGATGATTCAACAAAGAACTTGCATAACTATTTGAATTCAGTTTTAAAAAATGTATGCAAATATGTGGATCCTTCTCATACTTAAATCATCCAACTTGAATTTAACCTAAAATGGTTTTTTCTTTCTAGTTGTTGATGATGTGGTAAATATTGCCTACAATTGCTGACACAGATGCTACCGGAGATGTGGCAATTGCTGGACATGTAATCAGTTCTCATCCTTCGATTCCTTTACTGCTTTAGCTTGAATACAAGAGTAGATGTTATTGTCTTTATGGAATTGCTGAGCCATGGTTGTATGGGAGAGTGAAAAGGTGCAAGAGTTCATGGCGAATCAACAGTGAGAAGAGAAACTTGGCCTGCTATGATCAGAACAATCCAAAACCTGAAGAATCCAATGAACCGCATTGCTATATTCGTTATTTTCCTGGTATAATTGCTTTTCCAAGTTCAATAACAACAGAGTTTGATCCCGTCAAATGGATCATCAGGTAAAAACAAAAAGAGGGAAAAATCACTGCTAATGTAAGAATCTAAATCTCAGGCAGTTTCAGTTAAATTAAAGAGAAGGTGGAACCAGAAAAACTTTCAGGGAAGCTTGAGATATGACATTCCATTGTGATCCTCTTTATTAGAAGAAGATAAAGAGTTAAGCTTCCTCCTCATCGATTAAGAGTTTCTTGCAAGCCTCATAGCACATGAATGAGATCCCGGCCGCAGGTACCAGCTTCATGCAGCTCGGTCCCAAGCCTTTATAAAGCCCACCAATCCCTTCCTTTTCGAGTATGCTCAAAAGAGCATGAAGCATATTCTTGTACACCTGCCGACCACCAACTGCTCCGACTTGCATATGCTTCCGCGCAACTTCAAGTGGAAAGGTAGCACTGCTTGAGATAGCACCAGCTGCTGAACCAATCAAAAGAGTCACAATGTTCCCTATTTCTTCTTTCTTGAAGGTCTTCCTGTAGAGTTTCTTTAGTGAATCATAAGCATAGAAATTAGTAGCAGCATATGGCACGACTCCTATGAGGCTTGGAGTGAGACCTCTGAACAACTCTGCAGGACCTTCCTCGCGCACAATTTTCACAAATGCATGTAAAAGATTGTCATAGACATCTCGCTGCACAAGAAACAGGAATTAGAACCATGTAGGAGCAAAATTTGATACTACAGTGACTTCAGCAAACCTGTATAGTTAGTCGCGTCTTCAGTAGTTCCAAAGGATATGTACACAAGGTTGAGCTGACTCCAGCAAATGCCCCAGCAACGAGCGAGGGGGGGATGGGAAACTTTGGTCCTTCACCCTCTTTGGGAGTCAAAACCTTCTTAGCTGTATCGTAAGCAAATAACTGCAACAGGTTCGTCAAGATCAAAAAAGGCACGCACAAATAAAGTATTGAACAGGAAATTAATAGGATGCCCTGTGCACATTTACATAATTCGAGTTCGTAAATGTGAAGATCAAGAATAAGTATACAACCATACACCTAGAACCGTTGCATTTTCGTTGCCAAATAAGATGTCGATGACAGGTTAAAGCCTCATTTAGTCATCTGTTTGCAGTCGAGCACTGTCCTTTTGATTCTATGTTCTTTGCTTTATAATGATAAGGAATTTTGGGTGAATTTAACTTTTGATGCTACATCAGAATGCCTAGGTGGCGAAGCAATGATGCATACAGTATCCCAAACAAAACAGAAATTTATGCTTCCTGAAACCAACATAGGATAATCGCCTCAAAGCTCAATGTAGCTAAGTATGTTTTCTGATCAATCATGGCCTGTTCTAATATTCTAGCCAAACAAATGATTCATCCTATCAATTATAATTTCATTTATCTGAAACTGGCACTTTTAGTGAATATTTTTATATCTCAATGCCAACTTATATCTTTTACAAATAGTCTGGATATGGTAATCTGTCAACTCCAAGTGTATATATTTCTAATCAAAGAACAATCCAAGAATTAACTGATAGACTAGAATCTATAGAAACAAGAGAATCATTTTTTTCACCTGTTTTATTTATTTATGTGTTTATAAACTTATAAAGCATATTTACATAGGTTATTACTAGAATTAATTTGAATAACATACATAATCTAACACAAATCAATAGAAATATTTTGAATAACTCATTATAACTCATAGCATTTGTAACTAGGAACAATTGCAGATCCTTCCTAACTGGACGTTGCTCTTGGTATTATCGTGTACGTTTAGGATTTGATTGGCAGTTTAAGCATCACTAAAAGATAGTCTCTAGTATGTATTTTCCTTGAACAAAGAAACCAACTAAGATAGAGATGGAATTATCAACTAAAAGAGAACAAATTGTTTGGAAGCTCCTATTTATTTCTCGACTTGCATGAATTGGTATCCAAATACATCATGTAAAAACTGAATTTTCAATGTGAAAATTTCAAATCTATATTATCACACACATGATATTTAGTCAGAATCTAAGAGCTGGTACTTTATGGAAACACAAGGCAAGGAACAAAAGGGACACACTAGATGCAAGTAAACTTCACAAAATCCTCTACCAGACCAACAAAATTAATAAATACAAAAGACTCATGTCGGAAAAGTATTTCTAATGTTCTATATTTTTCCTTTGAAAATTGCTCATGAAAAAATGTATATGATATCTTCTTATTCTTATTTCAGGAGAAGATGAAACATTCTCTACATTGACATCGCACAGAAAGTCAAAAGGATATCACAACTTTCTTTAGTTTCAATGAGGAGAAGCAGATGGATGGACCTAACTTATAATAATCACCACAATGTGAAAGTTCATCTATTGGAGAAGATCTCATAAACAACACAAAACATCAGGTTAGCAAATAGTTTGATCAGCATGAATGCAATGCTATAGCCTTACGAGAGGAAGAAAGTAAGGAAGAACAATGCTACACTTACTATCACTCACCTCAATGGCCTTGCTAGGCGCAACTCGGATTACATTGACAAAATTACCGCGAAAGAGCCCCCTCCATCCCTCAATCTTCATTATAGTCTGAAACACTTCTGTCGTCGAATTCCCATTGCTGCCGACCATAAGGTGTGTCCTAATTGTTTCTAGAGGTGCAACTACAGTCCGTGACACTGCCCCAGCAATTCCTCCACTGAACAACCTTCTGAAATGAGGATTTCCGATCTTGATTCTTACTTTCAGACCACCCTTCTTCTTCTTAACCACTGCTTCATCGGCACTATTAGTGGCCTCCACTGTGGATAGGGCAGGAGCAGTCCCAAGGATCTGATAACCGACCTGCGGTGTCGGATTGAGAGGTTGCGAAGGAACACCAAAACCTACCCCCATCTGACCAACACAGGCAAACAAGCCGCCGGCGGGGCAGAACCCCTCCGGTAGGTTCCATGAGAAGCCCTGCAGCTCTGGGAGAGGGAGGACAAGCTCGAAGCTGTTCTTCTCGACGGGTTGCAACCTCTTATCCGCCATTGCTGAGTTTAAAGATCTTTTGGAAGGGATCTTCGTAGATAAGCAGAGAGGGCGCAGATTGAGGGGACGAATCAAGCAAAGTTGCAAATTTTACCAAATCTGCATAGGCAAGCAAAGGACTTTTCTTTCAACGGATTCTCCAAATAATTATAATAAACAAAACAATAATAATCGAGTTTTGGATCCACGAAAGACCGAGAAAGAAACATCAATCAATCGATTGAAAACTCAGCCAGGCGCGGCAAGATAGGGGGACAAAAACAAAATCGAACTTTTAACAGAAAATCATCCTGTAAATGCTCTCAATCAAAAATCGGAGCACAAAACTGTCACCTGCACTTCACGCGGACAAGCCGAAGGATCGCCCCATGGCTGCCCTTCTCGCGCAGCTCTGCGACTCCTTCTGCGCTCTCCGTCTGCGCCACAGTGAAACAAAACAAAGCGGGGAATCGCACAAATTCCTGCTCGACTCGTTGGGTGTATATATATATATCGGGGAAAGGATGAGAGCACCATTGTCTTTTTGCTATCAAACTTAATCCTTTTACAAGTTTCCTTCGCGATTAATTTACGCAAAGATTAATAACTGATATCTTGACAATCAATTTAACCTGCTTTTGCGTACTTTTATTCAATTCCGTGGAATAATGCAGTCGAAATTCAAGACGACGGCTCTTCCATCCAGCGCCGTGCTAAACGAGCAAGATATTTATTGCAATACAAGATAATCAGTTTATTTTGATATATAATTATAAATAAGATGTTGTCGATCGTGAGTTATTGTTTAATAAACGTTTAAATATTTAATCTACTTCCAGTAAAATATCAAAAGGGGAATCAAGGATAAGAAATTGAATAGATGCATGTGATGTTGAAGAATATATAAAATATTTGTTTGAATGATAAAATATTCATATAAGAAATAGTATTGCCTAAATCATGGTATTTACTCTTGTGCCAGGGTGTTAACATAGTTCGTAGATTGTGATTATGTGCACGATCGATTTGGGATCACAGGATCGATAGGATGAGATGTTAAAATTATATAATCCTATTAAAAAATTGGGCAAAATGACATTATTACTAAGAGGTTGGAAAATCTAGTGGGATTTATTTATTCTTCGTCATTTACCGTCTCCTTGTACCATTTCTCGATGAGAAAGTGTCACGTCCCAGAGGAGTTTCTGCCAACGAAAACCCGATAGCATCTTCTTTATACCAGTGACAATATGAATCCTAACTACATAGCCCTCAAGGTCTCTCAATCCTTAGCCAACACGGTCGGAACAAATACATAAAGTAAATACACATTCCAGCAGGTTATAGTAGTACAGCCTCTGGCAGACTATAAATTAAATCACAACCACGCAGTTTAATAGAGATAGCCTCCGGCTGACAACATAAAACGAAAAGAACGCAACGATATTTAAAACATGCTGATATATATAAAACCTACTCCACTACAACGAGGGAAACCAACCCACCAAGAAAACCTTCGCTATGGAAAACATAGATAGCATATCCAAAACTCGATAATAAAATCTTCTAGTGCAAAAACTACACAACACAAGTCTATAGATCATGTAGCAAGGAAATAAAAGACCAAAAATAGAAACCGTTGCGACATGGAGAGGGGACCGGTAGTTGGAACCTCCTGACGGCTTCAATCTGAAATAGGAATAAATCAACGGAGTGAGTTTAATGAATTCAGCGGGTATTGAGCAGACATGCATAGTAAAATATAACTATCAGTAATAATCATGCAGTACAATCTCCTGAACAATAATAGGGAATGCAAAACTGAACAACGGAAGAACTCTATTCACTAAGGCCTCCTATCTTGACATAAGGGTGGGAACCACACCAACAGATGCAGAGTCATCAAACCAAATACATAATGGCTCTTGTATGCATGTCAATCATATGCAACCACCAAAATACAGCATCCAAAATGCAGCAATCACACACAAATAAATGTAATCCATGCATATGATGCAAATGACATGGTCACCCCTGACGCCAATCAGCCATCGTCACCGCGATGGTGAGGTCGAGTGAGTAGGGCGATGACAACTATGCACTCTGTCATCACTACTCCTGAGTGATCGAGTGGACAGATGCTGTCGGAGTACACCTATCCTCCTACCCCAACTAAATGGGAGAGTCTAAGCTCTCATCTCCCTGTGTCATAGTCAAGAGAAGAGATTCATGTCCGCTACCACGCTGCGTCACCACTACCCATGAGCGGTTGAGCGGAGCCTTGATAGAGCAACTGCACACACCCTGCCTAATGTACTACTAACCCATGAGTGATTGTGTGTGCAGATCATGTAACTGGCGATGTGCTCAACTACAAAGGAGCCGACAATTGCCCAGTATGCAATCATGTAAGATGGTGCATGACACTAAAGCATGTAACACCTGACAATATGCACCTCCATCTAATATGTACCAAAAAGAACAATGAATTCATAACAATGATCTAGAAATTATAAGTCTAGGTACACATGCCAGGTATAACTAGTAGCTAGTCATGTACCCAGTAATACATTGTATGTCACTACGTCTACATTGTACTCATCAAGATCTCACTAGTGCCTACAAAGTACCAAACATGACTTGGACTTTGTATGATACCCGAGCATATCACAAAGCATTTCCACACATTACAAGAGAATCACTTGATATCTACGAAGCGCCAAACATGAACTTGGACTTTGTGAAATATCTTCTCAAAGCAAGGAACAACATTCTCAAATCGACTCATGTTACGTGCATTCCATACGAGATAAATCATGGA
>JBBMJZ010001698.1:0-12068 GCA_037833815.1 Zingiber zerumbet | reverse complement strand
CACACTCAGTCAACTTGTTAGATCACAACAAGACTTAACTTGAACCTTTGACAACATCAAAACTCAAGTTTGATTCTAGTGCAGCTTGCACCAACAGCAACAAATGAGAAGGATGACATGGAAAGCGAGTTGACAGGCTCAATGCATCTGAGGGACGAGAAACTGAGGAGGAAGTATGTTTGAGGAGAAGGTCAGAGTTAGGTTCGGGTGAGCTCAACTCCGGTTAACCAGAGCACCACCTATGCAAAGAAGATCAGCTTAGAGGCTGATCTGCTTTATGGAAGGCGTCTCCAAGAGGCTTGGAGGTGCCCTCGCGCCTTTGCATGAAAGGATGATCTGCTTCATAGAGGGCACCTCCAATGGCTTAGAAAGGCGTCTTGCATGAACAATGCAAGGAGCCTTCGAGCTCATTAAAGGCGCCTTCAACCGAGTATATCCGTTAGCAACGACTGTTGAGTTGAGAATAAAAGTTTATCCTCTTGGAAGCGCCTTGGATCCTTTTAGAGGCGCCTTCAAGCAACAGATGAATTTTTCTAGGGGCTATAAAAAGACACCTGGAGCTAGGAATTGAACAACAACTAAACTACAAGTCTTGTAATCACTTCCTAATCTTTCTTGTGACCTGTCAACGTCTATAAGAGGCTACTCCGCTTTTAACAAAGGAGTTTTTCTTGTGGAGCACTTTCAAAGTCTTGGATTAACAACCACCTAGGTTGTAACCAAGTAATTTCTCGTATTTTATTTATTTTAGTTGTTCAGATTATTTTTATTTAAATTAATTGTGCTTACTAATTAAAGTCTAAAGAACGAGAAAGGGGGTCATTTTATTTTTACAGGCAATTTACCTCCCTCTTGACAGCCGCACCGGGACCAACATTATCAACCTGATACTTAAGGTGAATATCCTTAACTAGCAGTTCACGTACCACTGAATCAACGAAAGGAAGAGGACTACGATCCAAAATTTTCCCACATAATCCTTCAAAATCATCACAAAGAGCCATCAAGAATTGGACCAGACATTGTTCTTCTTTATGAGTGGCATAAGTGGGGAATGCTCGTAATTCTGAGGATTTTGTGAGTGGCAACTGGTCTCATAGTTCTGACATGGCTAAATAAAAGTTTTGGACACTCATATTTTGCTGTCGACGTACGCAGATATCTACTTCCAATTGATATTGTTTGATAAAGTTAACCTACGTGTATAATCTTGTCAAATGATCCCAAACCTCTTCAGCTATCTCATACTTGACTAACTGAGTACCAATGAAGTGTGAAACAGAATTATTGATTCATGTAATAATCTTCACATTATCAACCTACCAAAATCTAACGACTTTTCATAATCATTAGCGTTGTTGTTCGTGGGTTTAATTCGCACACTTGAAACATATCCCCACAGATTTTTCCTGTAAGAAGTTTTTCATAATATATCTCTAACACAAATAATTTTTTCATACAGTTAGACACTAATCGATTGATTTGAAGTGAATCATCTATACAACTACTCACGATGACAGAACAAATTGTGCTCATGAATAATCGAATAGTAAACAAAATCAAGCTGATGTGAAAATAAAAAAAAACTCAATTAAACTATAAGACTAAGAACAAAAAAGGGTAAGGACCCACCAAATATTTTTTTCTAATAAATATATACAATCTAATAGGGATTAGAGGTGAGTAAAAGTTTGGTTAAATTAAATTAACCGACTAACCGATCAAATTTAAAAGTTCAGTTCAGTTATTTTAAAACTTTATTATTTTTTTAAAAAATATCAATTATTTCATGTAATTAGGTTTGATTTTTGTTTTAAAACTTCTAATTTAATTAAAATAAATAAACTGATATTATCAACCAAATCGAACCGGAGCTACACCATTGTGGTGTTAGTTTTTGAAAAATAGCACCACAGTTTGATTAATTCGATTTTCAATTAAATTAATTGACATTTTATTTGTTCAGTTTGTTGGTTTTTATTGGAAAATTGATTGATTCAGTTAGTTAAAAAAATCGATTTGCTTAGTTTCAGTTTAATTAATTCGGTCGATTTAATTTGAACGGATTGCTCCATCTTAGATAAATTATTTTATTCAGTTGACTTGAAAATTTTTAATTTGTTCAGTTTCAATTTAATTAATTCGATTTAAATTGATTGCTCAGCCCTATTTGAAATAAATTATTTTTAATATATTATTAGTTTTTCTATGATGTATAGTTTGTTGGTTTTTATCTTTAATTTTTTTTTATCATATTGTTTTTTTTAAGAGTTTGTTAAATATCCATATCTTCATTAAAAAATTCAAATTTAAAAAAATGTAATTATAGGCTAGAATTGGATATTTGAGTATGGTATAAATATTTGATTTTTTTTAATGGATATGGAATAAAGATAAAGTTAAATATCCAATGATGATAAAGATAAAAGGGATATAATAAATGGGAATATGGATAGAGAATATAAAATCCGATTCAATTTCAATGATTGTTCTCTCTAATATAGAAGGTTATGTGTGGGGAAGGAGGGTTTAGCAATCAAGCTATTTTTCTTTTGCAAATGAAACATTGTCTGCCTCTTGGACAAGAATTATATAAAAAAAATCGAACGAAAACTTGATAAAATGCTAACGAGTTATTTAAAATGCTAATCTCAGTTTATACCTATAGTGCTATTTGAGGACTTATAAAGAACACTCCGATAAACTTAGTTTCTTTTAGGAGGGGGAGAAATCTAGATGGCATCCTCTGATCTTCTTACCTTGGTCTGCTTTTGGACTAGGATAAGGATATTGGTGGGAGGCAATGACCCCCATCTGTTAATAGGTGGGGGGTCATTACCCCCACCAGTATAAAGGCTGGATTAGGGAATGGTCTAATTTTTACTGATTAGAAGGTCTGGTCCTGGAGAAATCTGATTTTTTTTTTCTTTTGACAAATATTAAAAAAATAAATGCGGAAGAAAAATTCGTAAGAGAATAAAACTTTACAAAAGTTTACAAATAAAATGCTTTAATTACAACTTATTTTAATTAAAAAATTACAAATTTAATTAATTTGATTAAAATTATTTTAAATTTATCAAATCACTTTAATTATACCTGTGTCTAGGGCACAATTTAATTAAAGTTGGCTATTACAATATGCTAGTTATTAGAGTAGTGTTATTTTTGAATGAAAAATAAGGAAAAAAAAAACAAAGCTGGTTTGATTTTTTTTTTCTCTTAAAATGGCCATTCCTTTTAACCATAACGGCATCCATAACGATGGAGGGTATTTACTCTAAGTATTTATGGCTCCACTTTTACATCACCTCTTAAATATTGTACTATTTAAATATCTTAATTTTTATAATGAAATATTCTACCAATCAAATATTTATAGATCCCACTAATCAAATATCTCACTCTCAAATATCCTCCACGTCATCTCTCAAATATCCTACCATTTTTTATTTTACGTTGATTTAATTAAATTTTAAAAATTAAAAATAATGGCAGCCCACCATTTTGGTGGGCTCCACAAGATTTAATTAAATAAAAAAACAAAAATAATAGTAGCCTACCATTTTAGTGAGCTCCATTGAGAGGGAATTGTGTCGGTGATTTCTAATAACCTTTCAAATATTCTCACAATGGGAGATATTTGAGATGAGGGATCTCTAAATATCCCCTTTGATTTTTGAGAATTCTTTTTTTTTAAAAAAAAAATCCGCCGGTAATTTTTATAATTCGAGGGTGTATATGAGAAATCCGTACGATTTGTTTCTTCTCGCTCCTTATTCCAGCGTGAAGTTCGTTGAATTAGGTTTACTTCTCGATTGAATGCTTTCCGTGCGAGAGGAGTTTCTCTGCTAGTTACTTCTCTGCCTCGGCTCGGTCCCGAGGTTGGTATGCGAACAAATTCAGTTGAATGCTCAAGCCGTCTTCCCATCGCTCCTGTCCTGAATCGATTTGAATGCGATCTGCAGACGAATCGAATTAGGGATCTGTCGAATCTGGCTGTCGAGATATACCCTTGATGGCGCGATGCTGTGCTCCTGCCGGCGGTTTATCGTCGATCCGTTTCCCCTTTCTTGTGGCCACCGTCGTCTTCTTCCTCGCTTCCTCTTCGCTTATCTTTGTCAGGGCGGAGGACGAGATCTCTCACGATGACGATGATAGCCCCCGATTCCCCGGCTGTGACAACAAATTCCAACTGGTAAAGCTATTCCGATCTGCCATTCGCATATCACATGGGTCTTCTTTTAAGCTGCAACGTCTGATTCCTAGTTTTTTGATTGATTTTGCTCGGGTTTATCCCATTATTTTGAATGGCATTCTACGTGAAACAGCCTTGTTTCTGAAATTTACTATTTTTTTACTTACTCTAACTGCTAAAATATTTAGCTTGATTTCTGTGGCGGGTTTTGCCTTAGTCTGGTCTGCATCATTTGGCTTCAGTTCCGGGCTATTTCGAATCAGTAAAATATTGCTACTCGACTAGGTTGCTTTTCTATGCATACAGACTTAAATGGTAATGTAGCTCGTTTGGATAAACCGATGGCAAATTGTATATGCCGATAACTTTCGTCTTTATTCAAAATGTTAGAACTGCAATTTTGATTAGAGGTGTATCTTGAGTGTTTTTACCCTCGCACCTTCAACAGTCATTCATCAAAATGAAAAATCTGAACCTTTTCAGTTAAAGGTCTTTCTGTCTGCCAGGTAAAAATCATGAGCTGGGTGAATGGGACTGAAGGCACGACCATCGTGGGACTAAGCGCCAAATTTGGCGCCACAGTTCCACGCTTAGCTTCTGATGCTAAAATAAACTCTGTTGTTCTTGCTGATCCGCTCAACTCATGTGCCAATTTGTCCTCCAAGGTTTAGTTCCTCGCTTTATTTTGTGATGATTTTCTGTCTCTTCAGACCATTTGCTGTATCTGTGGTTTTCCAGTGCCATGAAGACTATGGCCCTTTTAATTGTAGATTAATTTTGCTGAATAATTCCATCTCCATTCTTTTGCTCTCTGTGTTCTCTTTTTTACAACCAGTATATTGATGACAATGAAATAATAACTTGAGATCTATCATTTCAATTTCTTTTAAAGCTGTTTTAGGATGATATAACCATTGGAGTTGTCTCATTACTTTGCTTCTAGAAATCCGTATATTATTTTGTTTACCAGCTGTACCTTTTATTTTGGTTGCAATGGCACTTATATTCTCCTATTTTAGTTGATATGCTAAGCTGATCCTTAACTGCAGCGAGAGTGGAGGCTACAAGAAGAAATTTGAAAAAAAATCTCACATTACAAAATACCTCAAATGACATATATTAAAGTGTGTTACATCATGATTTGATGTGGTTTGGTTTAAACTTTAATTCCTTGTTGATCAGCTCAGGCGAAACATTTTATCTCGCTTCCAACTGACGCACAAAACAGCCAATAGATGACAAACCTCCTCAAAGCTTCCATATTGCCATAGCTAGAGGCTTCTGTTGTGGCACGTGGCTCAATTGAAGCTTCCCTTGAGCACACTAGCCTTTCGCGATGATGGCAATGTGGCACGAGGTGGCATGAAGTTTCTGCAGCCTGATGCAATGAAAGTTAGGGCTTTGTATCTTGATTCTCTTCTTCCTTCTCTTTCTCCTCAATTCTTTCCTCCTTGTTGTTGCCTCTGACATCGTGTGCACAAATGAAATATCCTGATTTTCTTCTTCCGGCTCCTTTTCAGTTGTCTTCATCTCTTCCTCCACTTTGTCAATACCTTTGGCACTACATGTCAACATTATGGGCACAACACCAACATATCTTGTTCCTTCTAGGGACTAAAATTGGGCCCGAAACAAGATTTCAAACTTTTATTCCTACTTCATAGTGAAGTGAAACTTCAAAAGAAAACAATTCATTGCATGTTGAAATAAACGTACCTTTGGTCTTTGGTCCAAGGGCTATAAACAAGATAGTAGAAAGAGATAAAATGAGTAAGATTGTTGCAAGTTAAAATGGCATATTTCTTGCCTTACTAATTTGGCAATTCTTTCTTCAAGCATATCTTTCAAGTTGAGATGTTTTAAGCAGAGTAGTTTTCCTAGAACCTGTTTCTTACGCACAATTCATTTCAACATAGTTCAATTGTTAAAAAACTATTAAATTAAATGAGTTTTTCCATCCCATAATTTGTACAAGCACACTATCCTGTTTCTTTAACAGAGGTTTTTTTTTATTATATAACTAAATGCTCCTTTGACAAATTTCCATCACCCCATGAACTATGGATAGCAGTTCACTTTTTCTAGTTATTGTTGACAGAAGTAGGTTTATATTCTGCCTTTGCTTACTAGTTATAATTTACCATTTTGCGCTGCAGATAACTAATTCTGTTTACTTGGCTAAGCGTGGTGATTGTACATTCACTACTAAAGCAAAATTTGCACAATTAGGAGGTGCAGCAGGTTTATTGGTCATTAATGATGACGAAGGCAAGAAATTTAACACCCATGGATCTATGTCTCTTTCCTACAATTAATTCAATGAGAAATATTTTTACGTTCATTTTTATTTAGTTTTAGACAATTTTATTCAGTTTATGGCTCCTTTTCTCATTGCCATTACTGATTATCTACAGAGCTATACAAGATGGTATGCACAGAAAATGATACCTCTCTTAATCTGACGATACCTGTTGTAATGATACCCAAATCTGCAGGGGTTTACCTGAAAGACTCATTGACTAGTGGACAGATGGGTGAGCCTTTCTTCTCATTTGTGATTACTGTACAGTCTTTAAACCCATTTTCTTATTTCCCATTTTTATTTCTTTTTAACTTTTCTATGGCTGAAAAATGTATGAAAATGGTATACCAAATTGGAGTTTATCCTTTTAATTTTTTTCATCACCCATTATCTAGGTTAGGGAACATGTAATATTCTAGCTGTCACTTGAAGTCAAACTGCTGTATAAGGCTAATTTAGATATGAATCGACTGAGTTCGGTTAGGAATAGCATATCGTATTCAGGATTTTTTTTGATCATGACTATGAGGGTCACCAAAATGTGTTAAAAAGGATTTCATTGAAATTTCGTGAAAGATTGATGGAATCATATCATAGTAAGAAGAAATCAGTGATTTCATTCAAAAACATCCAATATCTTGTCAACCCAAACAATCCTATGAGAAGAAGAGTGGGTGTGGAGAAGATGGGAAGGCATGGTGGTGTTCGAGTGCCACTAACCATGGGAGATTGAGTGCTTGCTAGTCACTGGATAGGGGATTAAATTCCTGGTAGGATGGCCATCCGAGGCTTGCTTGGTTGTGTGCAATACCGCTAGCCACAAGAGATAGGAATGCCTGGACAAATTTAGGAATGAGTAGGCAGGTAGCTTTAGAAAGAAGAGGGATCATGGGTTGATTAATGTAAATTATAAAGTTTGTTAGGGAATAATTAATATAAAGTAATGGGTGATTAATATAAATTAGTGGGTGGTGTGTCTAATAATATAGACTATAAAGTTAGTGATGGTGAGTTTGTCTTTTATAATTTTCCCAATATCCATATGGGGGGTTGTTTTCACATTAAAGGGATTTTAATTTACTATTTAAAATATAAAATTTTATCTATAACTTACAAGCTTTAATTCTAATTTATTTTAGAAAATTTTCATGTAATAATTATTAAGTTTTTATAATTTATTAGGATAGTTAGTTTCTAAGTAATTAAGAGAGAGTTTGTCTTAGAAGAAGAGCTTTTTTTCGTTATATAAAAAGGGCTCCTAACTCTACCTTCTATGCTACAAATCCTAGCACAACTTGTTCTACTACTGCACAATTACCTTTGCCACAACAGCACAACTTCAAGTTATTCCTTTATCTAGTGAATCTTTGGATGCACACTCTATTGACCACCAACTACTTGCACATCTGCGATTTCTTTTCTTCACTTGCCCCTTTCAGCCTGTAAGACCCCTCCCCCTTTCGTTTGCTTTGGTTGTGATGACCTCATTGAGCTCTTTCTATTGCAACTCACGCTTTCACATTGTTGCCTTTCCACCATCCACCAAGTGACACACATCTTTTTACTCAAGACTAGAAGATTTCTTCTCCTTTATCAGTGGGATGCTTTTAATGTTGGCGGTTGTTGGACTTGTTGTACCACCTTGAAAGTTGCCTCTTATTTAATGAGGTCTGGACAGGAGATTGTTGTTATCTCACCTCGGTGGCTAGCGGCTCATTCCTTCTATTGCAGACACATCGTCCTCCTTGTGTGCTAATTGTCATTCTGCAATACTATTTGCATTCGCAGACCCCACCTACTTCCTTGTATGTAATAATTGAGGAAAAGGGAAGAGGACCTCTTCTTGCCTCCCTCAAACAACTTATCTCCGCTTGCTATTTGCGTGCGTCGACTGAGGGCAATATCATCTTGTGCTTTGACATCATCGATATCACTAGCTCACCTCCTTACCCCTTTAACTTGCCACCAAAATCTGCAAGTCCATCCTTCTTGTAGAACTCAGCAGTCTGTTGCTTTCCGAAAGCCTACTTGTGAGCACCAAAACAATTGTACATTGGTCTTCTTATTCAAGCGATGGCCTTTCATTATTTTTTTCCTAGAAGACATCTTGACCGCCCGCTAACTTCACCAACAGCCAACTATGGATTTGATCTTGCACCAAGTAAGGGGGAACTAAATTTTTTTGTATTATTAGACATATGCCCTCATATGCTCCATTTACCTGATCCTGAATGGTTGGGAATTTAGGGTACATAGTTTACTTTCTATGACAATGTCATGCCCCTTTATCATAACTCATAAGTACTTCAATGTTACTTTTTTTTTCTTTTTTTTTAATTAGTTATGCTAATTTGATTGTTCTTATTCTTTGGCTAGTTGACCCTAGATGTCAGTTTATGATTTTTCAATCTCTCTTAGTTCTGCACAATTGATTATGATCCTTTGTTATGTAAATTACTACTAATTATTTACTCATTGGGTTATGTGACTTTTCTAACAGAGCTTCCTGTTTTAGCCAAAGACAATTTCTTGACCATGTAACTGGGGTTTGGTTCTTGTATTACTTTTTCTTTGTCTGAGGGACTGTTGATTATGATAAATACATATATAGAGATTTTCTTGCTGGTAAAAGACAACATATAGAGATATTAATTGTTATATGATTTTCTTCTTCAATTTTGATGCTAATGCAGCATGTTTCTTCTTGCAGTTGAAGTTCTTTTATATTCACCAAATAGACCAGTGGTGGATCTCTCAGCAGCCTTTTTATTGTTAATGGCTGTTGGTACCATAGTTTGTGCTTCGCTGTGGTCAGAGTTCATTGTGGGCGACCACATTGAAGACCACTATAATCAATTAACCAGGAAGGTCCTTTATTATTCTCTAATTTATTTATCTGATTATTCATCATTGGCATTAAGAACTGTTATGCTAGACTACTTATTGCTATAGTTAGAGATAATGAGCTAATTGGGAGCGTCAAAGTAAACAATATGAATATGTTGTTCAAAGAACTACTTGGCATCTTATAGCTTCACTTCAAAAGAAAAGTGATCTAAAATTGTGCTTGTTCGTATGCATGAAATTTTGAACTATTTCTTGTGGTAATGTGGATCTTTTCCCTCTCCCTACCCCCAACCCCTAAAATGCCCTTTGCTACTTGGACACCAGGAATTTCTGTCATGGGAGTTGCAGGGTAGGTATGGAGTAGATCTAGTGCTACAAATAAAGTATATCAATTCAAAACAAAACCGGATTAGAAAAATAAGCCACTTTTGTGTTTGAACTACTATTATATATCTTAAAGTGTGTATTTCTAGACAGATTTACAGTCAAGCCTTTGTTGATTGGCATTTGGCATTTTCTCCAATTGACACTTGATATTTTGCTGCAGTTCCCTTGTCAAGTCTTGTGCTAAAACTATTCAAGAGAAGATCTTGCTGCAATTACAAACTAACCATGTTACCTTATTTGCTCTGTCCACACCTTTGTCTTCCTCACCCCCTACATTAATGTTGATTGACACTCTTGCTGCTCACCTGCACAACTTGCAAGCTTGGAAGAAGCTGATGCACCTGTGACCTGCGTATGCATCCAATCATGCTAGGAAAGGTTAAATTGAGCCCTGAGCCAATAGCTGGTGAAAGACGAATTAGAAAGTTCCTTGTTCATAGCAGACATTTGCAAGGTCATTTCTTATGGTGATCTCATGGACAATATTAGGGAGATCAAAGCTGGTAAGTTAATGGAAGAAAGAGGAGGCAATGGCATTGTTGATCATGGAAAGCATGTCTTTAGACACGATACCTAGAGATCAGAGCAGTTGGGGCATGACGAAGAAGGAAATGGCACCAGAGTGGGTGACGAGGCAGTGGGAGGTGGTGCCTTTGTGCTACGTGAGGTCAATACGGCCAGGTGACTATACCCGTCAAAGGTGATGGAGAAGAGAGTGAGGGAGTTGAGGTGGTCCTCAATGGAGGACATGGTGGAGAATACAGCAGGAGTGGGGGGTTCCCTGTGAATGAGGTGGGAGAAGATTATGCTGAAAAAGAAACACAAAAGATGTAACATTAAAATTCCAGCCTTGAAAATTTTAATTTACCCCACAACTTCAACCGCTCATTTTGCCCTTAGTTTTATTTTTTATTTTTATGTCACCTTCAATTTGTTTCTACTCCACTAGAAGTTATCAAATTATCACTTCTTTTTTTTAAAATTTCAAATCTTGATCTGCAAAATATTTTTAGAGCCTACCTTTTAGCTTACTCTTAGCAAAATTTTCATTTTGTCTCTTTTACATTTTCATTTGCAAAACTTACATGAGCCATAAATTTGTCTTTTCTAGGAAAATATTTCATTTTACCCTTTTAATTCAGTATTTCACCTACCAAAATTGATAAATTATATTTTATCTTCTAACAAACATCATATGTCTATTTTTATAAAAATTTCTGAATCTATTTTGAGTGCACCTATATTTTGATTTTGATTAAATTTTACCATGAAAATATTCTTTTGGTGATATATTAATGCTGCATTTATTCAATTAGAAAGTTAGTTATAAATTTATTGGATGTTTTACCAATTAGATTTTTTTGACAGAAATACATTTATCTACTCGCTATCATTTGCCATTTTAGCATCAGAATATAAAATCCAGACCATGTATAATTGCTTGCTTATTCTTGAATGTTGCAGGATCAGCACAATGCTGCTGCAGAAAACAGGGAGGACTCTGAGACAGAAATTCTTGAGATAAATGCAAAGGGAGCAATTGTTTTTGTTATAGTTGCATCAGTCTTCCTCTTGCTTCTTTTTTATTTCATGTCTTCCTGGTTTGTTTGGCTGTTGATCGTGCTATTCTGTATCGGTGGTATCGAGGTAATTTTCTATTTTCCAATCTTGGTTACTGGTAATTTTTAAGTTCATATGTTGTTTGTAACTTCATGGTATTCTGTGTCCATCTATATGCTTTGAGATAAAAAGTTAGACCTATTAAGCATAAGATAAACTCAATAGAATTATAGCAATCTCGTCACTTTGTAAGTCAAGTCTGCTTTGTTGTCAATATTTTAACTGTTTTTTACTTCCATTTATATAGAAAAAGTTCTGGCCACCACTTGGTTTAGCATGAAGAATAACAACATGCTGTAGTTGTTTTGTTACATCATATTTCCAGTAATCGCATGTTTGGGATGAGCATATACTACTAGAATAGTGACATCGGACAAGATAGCAATTATTCTGTGGGCTAACGAGGAGGAATTGAGAAAGCAAGAAGAGAACCCGAAGAAGACAAAGAGAAACCCGTCGTTTACCCAAAAAGAAAACTTTGTTAATAATAGAGGATGAATTCTCAAATATTCAAACAAGAATTTATATAGACTATAGACCAAAGTTTAAAATTTTCACCCGTGCCGAGGTTTCGGTCTCAGAACGGAACAATACAGTTCGGTATCGTATTATGTCGCGCCGATATGGTTTTGGTATTTTTTTTTATTTATATATAGTAATTATAAGATAAATATGTTTATGGTATATATAAAAATAAGTTGTATATTGATTTTG
>JBBMJZ010001681.1:0-12068 GCA_037833815.1 Zingiber zerumbet | reverse complement strand
GGCACATATTCTTGCTATGCTTGTTTTCTGTTTGTGGAACCAGACCTTGTCGTGGACTCTGATTTTGAAATCCAGACCTATCATTTGCAACTAGCTGAGGGAAGATGACCAGTCCCTTGTCACGAACCTGAGGTTCCAAACCTACCACCTGGATAGGTTGCCTAAAAGCTTGAGACATGGAGATTGTAATGGAATCGTTGGAGATCCTGGGGGATGAATTTGGCGCTCTCCATGAGCCATAAGAAAATGTAGAAACAGATCCATTTGAAGTGTTGCGAGCATCTACTGTATGCTGTGGTGGTTTAGAGTGTGAGGAAGCTCTGGCAGTCATCCACATTTGTGCTGCGACATAATCTGGAACATTTGGTTTTTCTCTACCACTTGGTGGAACAACTGACGGGAATGTTTTGGGAGAATTTGAATTGCTTGAAATGTTTGGCTGGCTAAACATCTTGATTGGCAAGCCCATTAATCTTGAAGGATCATCAAGGCCACGATCATAACTGCCCAATGACTGAGGGTCATTGGCTATGACTCGTGTTTGATTTGGGGAAAGAAATCTCATGGTATTATCAAGATTATTGCAAGAACCAGTCGAGACTTTTCCACTACTGAATTGACCAACAGTGACTTTTTCATTAGATTTCCTGCTTGGTGCCATTGATGATTCCATTTGTTTTAGAGTTTCTGGCTGCACAGTTTTTCTGTCTGTTTGGTTAACAGTGGCAGGTGGTCTAGAAGGGACTACACTATCATAAACGTGAGAGCTCTGTAAAGCTTGATTCATCAATCTAGTATTTGAGGAACTTGGCTGACATTCTCGAACTTGCTCTAAAGAAGCAGCACTAGTGCTAGTAAAATTAAATGTAACTTGTTTGTTCTTCTGCAACACAGCAGCATCTGTCCTTTGCTGGGGTACAGAGATAGTGTTGGGTGATTGTTTCTTTTTTCCATTAAGTCTAGGAAGATCATTTCCTTCCTTGATAGGATCAGAATCTCTGTTGTGAAAACTGGTTCGAAGCTGACTCTGTGTGTTATAATCATCTATTTCCTTTAAATCTCCATTTCCACTAGCTTTTCTACCGACTGTCGTTACTTGATCCTTCTTCAGAGGCATTTTAAACTGAATGGTTGTATTCTGATTAATCTGCTTTTGTTTCAACTTGGGACTGCACACAATAGGACTTAGAGGTGGTTCATATTCATCAACCCATCCATAGCCATACTTTACACCAGAAGGCAAAGCATTTGCAATCCTCTCTGACGCAATTTTCCAGGCAGAAGGACCAAGATTGCCTGCAAAACGGGCCAGGCTCCTTGCATACACGTATTCAGCATCAATTCCAACCTGATTAAGAAATCAAAATTATAAGATGCACATGAGATGTCAAACTTAAAACAAGAATTTAAGTTTCCACATACAGCAATCAGCTGCCTTTGGTCTCCCTCAAAAACATCAAACACTGTGCCAGATTCTGCTATGCATTCTTGGTCACAACTAATATTGTAAGTGGCACGCCTATTTTCATCTGCATCAAGTGATCGCTTCCCAAGCATAGACGGAGAGCCTTTCACTGGAAGAGCAAAAACAAAATAAATATGTATCTGAAAACCCCATAAAATACTTTATTTTTTTTGAGAAAATTGTTGGTCAAACAGTGAAAGAACTGGGCATAGTAGCTTGACGCTCCTACCTCTAAGGTCATCCGTCTTTTCTGATTTACTGTCACCCAGGGAAGAACTACCATCAGCAAGACCATTGGAAGTGGTAGCAGGATCTGCACCACTAGCTTCTACTGTGCTTAAACCAGTACCAATGTCCCCTCCAGAAGCAAGAGTTGTGGCAGATGAAATATCAGAAACAAATGATTCTTGCACAACTCTTGGCAGGCACTTTTGCAGTGGTTTTTTCTCAATGGGATTTAGTCTGATCTTCTCTTCAGATTTTGAATCAGGTTTGATAAATTTGACCTCAGTTCGTAGCTTTTGTAATTCTTTTCTCCCAATTTCTTGCATGGCCCGTGCCTTTGCCAAGCAGATTTAAGGATTTTTAATACCAAACAGAAAGAAAAAAAAATTACTTAAATTGAATTGCTTGAGAAATTATAAAGGGTCTCCTAATACCTGTCTAAAGTATACTGTGTCTGGTGCATTATACTGCATAGCATTACTGCAAATTAAGAAGACATCACCCTGCAATCAAGCTAATTTCATAAGGAAAAAAAAAGTAAATTGCACAAGAATCACTTTCCAACAGTCCAAACTGAGAGAGAGAGAGAGAGAGAGAGATGGCCCAGAAGTGTCTCTATGTTGTGTGTGCCTTCCAGACTGCAATACAGAAAAGACAATTCCTCTAGCTTCATCAACAAGTTTTTTAAAGGCCCATGTTTTCATAACAGGAAAACATGTTTATCCAATCACTTAGCTCTCTATAAGGTTATTAATAACCATTTCATATATCAATGTCAGAAAGAGTTTTCTTTAGTCATTCTCTACTCCTTGAATCTTTATCGTTACTTGCCAATTTGATTCATCTTTGAATATAATATAATATCAATGTCATTTATTATCAATTATGGACATGCTCAGCTGCTTGCGAACCTTGCATGTCCATCTCAGCATTGTGATCTTTTACTCTGTATGTGTTCTTACCATAAAGCATGATTCATAGGTTAGTAGCAGTCTTATGAAATTATTCCTTCAGCTCAAAGGGGCTCATAGTGATCACGAAAATCCTCCAAGAGCTTTTTTCCCAGGTGCAAATAGAAAACAGCTATACATGTTGCAACTTTACACATATTCAAGAGTCCATGACACTAGTGGATGGGCAAATATAAGCAATAATTCCAAACTCAAAAGTGTCCAAGTGTATATTACTTAGGTTCTCTCCCGACCTTAGGAGTATTAATCTTCTATATGAGAACTACAGATTTAAACTTTAGAGGACTTTATATCAGTGTAAAGAACCTCAAAGTGCTTGTGCAAATTTACTTGGGATTTAAATGAGACATTGCAAATCCACACAGATACTATAGAACTTACGTTACTACTTGAGCAATTCACAAACTATTTTCTATTTAGACATATATCCAGATTCCAGATATGTTGAAAACCTAGTATCATTGCCCAAGGATTACCTCAAATTGTTCAAGAGACCGATATGAATTCCTTGCCAATTTCTTCTGAACAGTCCCAAAGTCCATTGGGTGCTCAATCACATCAAAGTAATCAGGAAGCTGAAGCAGAATAAGCATGACAGTAAATTGTAAGGAAGTCAACCAGTTTCTTTCTTCTATCATTATGTCACATAATATAAAACAGTAATGAACCTCTTCGATATCCACTGGCTCCGCAAAGACCCCATAAGTATCCTTTCTGCCACACCAAAAACATTTTAAGTCAAAACAAACACATAGCTCAGCTATGTTAGAGAAAACTTCAATGTCACAAAGGAAAATACTTTTGAATCTTATCAAGAATGGCCTCCAACAACTTCCTGTTGGGCAAAGGTGTTCCTGCAGGCTGTGAACTTGTAGACACCCCTGAATAATAAATTCACAACATTAACTGAAAAGATAATAACTTCCTGAAATGAAAAAACAATGAAGAGACGTGCAGAATCTAACCAGAAACAGGCCCCGTGGATCTCCGAATGAGATTTTTCTCCCTCACCTGCAAGAATAAATGGAATAAGAAATTTTTAATCTCAAATAATGAATTTTCCCTAAAAAAATACTCGCATCCTCAATTCTCACGAGAGGATCCCAATGCAAGATCCTACTATCACTAATTTGGAAAGACAATGAATTAGAGTGAAAACGCAGAGACTTGCGAGAAGCAACTAGAACAGTGCATTATACCTCTCGGAGAGCAGATCCAATGGAACGAACACCCGCATCAATTCGCTCAAAGTGGCGCTTTTTCAGCGGCTTGACTGGCTCCTCCTCTTCGCCCTCATCCTCAGCGTCGTCATCCACGTAAGAAGACGAAGTAGCCGAAGACGAAGACGGCGACTCGCACGCTGAGGGAGCAACCCTTCGGGGCTTCCTCTCCTCCTCCTCCCCCTCGCGCTCCACCCGTCTGTCAGTGGTTGGGGAAGAAGAAGGTAACTTGAGGATGAGCTTCAGCTGCCGCCTCTTTCTTTTCCGCTCCAGATCCTCCTCCTCCTCCTCCTCCTCCTCCACTTCCACTTCCTCCTCCTCATCCAAGTAGTCGTCGAAATCAGCGAATCCATCGCGAAGGGGGCGTCGCCGTCGCTGGCGTAGCGTCCGGCGAGGAGCCTCAGGGGCACTCGAAGGGGAAGTAGGCGACCGATGACGGTGTACGCCATCCCGCATCTTCCTCGGCCGGCCCCTCTTCCTCACCGCCGCCACCGTCGTCATCGCAGGTCGCTCTTTTCTTCTGTTTCTTTTACTTTTCTCTGTTTCAAGTCGTCTACGACTGGTGTCATCGCACAGCAATATCCAACCGATACTCGATATCATACCCGATCCATTCCTCTCTTTGAATTATCGGGAAGACCCCTCGAAGGATCTAACGGAAAGAAAGGTAATTTAATGGGTTTAAATGCCACGAGTGCGCAAGTAATTTAAGTATTGGTTTCATTATTGTAGTGGTGATGATGGTAATAATAACTTTATTAATATAAAAGTAAATGCACCAGGAGTTTAACCCGATTTTATCGAAATAAAGAGAGAAAAAAAAAATCAAATTCGAACAAATTTATAAGAAAATTCAAATAATTTCGTATACACAACTTAGTAGTACTTTTCAAATAAATTTAAATAATTTCTTAATAAAAGAAAGGTTTTCATTATGCAAACCCATCAAACTCCCAACAATTTTGATGCTGCATTTATTACACTTTCTAAAATGCCACACTGATGATGATGATTCAGGGTAAGGGAACACTAAATGCTTGGAAAACATGGGCAGAAGTAAGCTGACATTAGAAAACATCTGCTGTTGAAAGGAGAAAGGAGAAAGGAGAAGGTTTGGAAAACGGAAGGCTTTGCATTTCCTATATTACACACTTAAATTTCATTTCTACCAAAACCACATCCCCTACTTCAAAATTTCTCAACAAAAGGTGAACCTTTTCTCCTATTTTCCTCCACCTACCTTGATGTCTGGTTTTAATTTATGATCTGAAAGTATTTTAGAGTTTAACTTAAACAAAAAATGAGAATGTAAGAGAAAATATGTCTTTTTGAGTGTGATATTGAAAACTTGCCAAAAGGAAAACTGAAGAAAAGTTATTGAGGCTGAGGAGGGTGGAGTGAATAGGACAATGTGTCTAATGTTTGTTGGGACTTGGGCCACCCTCTCCTCTCATTCATTCATGGCGAGGAAAGAGAATTAAGTTTCCATTTTGGGAAGAATTCACTGCTAATGGCCAAGAATTTCTCTAAACTTCTTCCTCTCCTCTCCAACTTTCTATTTTCCTTATTTTGTTTCGAGTTTTCCTAATTCACAACGTAGAAGGTAGATAAAAGAATATCTGCAAAAAGAAAGAAAAAAAAAACGATTACACTTGACAAAGATTTAAAGTTCAGAAATTGCATATAATCTTAATTAAGTAAGACATGTATATGTACGCACAGATTAGGCTTTCCAAGAAGTGCAGATTAGGCTTTCTAAATAGCTAATTAGGTATTTAATGTTTGAATCCTAGCTGCGATATATTTAAGTGATTGTTCTTCAATGAGACCACAAATTTAAAAAAGTAGCTATTTGGATGGATCCTTACAAGTATTTTCTAATTTACGTTGTTGGCCTATTAGAAAATTTTTATGGGATTGAATCAATCATCTTAAAGTTAACTGATTTGAAGAACTAGATATCTGAATTACTTAAATATATATATAATCTTGTAAGAACTCAATGAAAGAACTAGATAAATGAATTACTTAAAAAGTTATATAGGTACCCTTTAGTTCATTAAATCAATTACAATGCTAAATGAAAAGAATATATATATATATATATATAAAATCTTGTAATAATTTCAGTATTTGGCAATCCTTGTATTCACGTACTAAATGGCATTGCTTAGATTAATTACCATTGTCCATTTCACAACACAATTTAATATGTTCCAACGAAATTGATATATGCCTTTTGATAGTTCAATTTTTCACCGAATAGATCCCAAAGGAACTAATGTTCAACTATAAACAACAAAGAACAGCACTGTTTAATCAAATTTTGAATTAAATGCAACTGAACATAAAAGAATCACCCACAGCTTGAAAAAGAAAAAACAACAAAACAAACAAACAAATTTATAGACATTACAATCTCTTTTTTCTACCTATCACAGAATCCTGTTATTTCATATATCAATAACAAATTTATCAAAATGAAGTTCATGTTTTCCATGAAGAAAAGGTCATTAGATCGACATAACATGGTAATTTTAACTTTTCGGGTAAGTTTGATTTAAATTATCATGTATAACCTTAGTTGTATGATTATCAAGTAATCATATAATTGGGAAATAAAATATAACCTAATGTTATTTGATTTAACTTAGGTAATACAATAAAAATTTATTTATTTAAAGATTTTAATATATAACCAATCATCTATATTATTTTTTTTCTTTTTAAACTTTACCTTAACTTTAAAGTTTTTTAAATATTTGTTTAACTTTCCATATATATATATATATAGTTTAAATAAAATATGACATATTTTAATCTTTTTATTTAGTTTTCATAATTTAAAATAAAATTTTCATTATAAAAATTTTAGGGGTATTTTTATCTCAAAGTGTAAATATCGGAGGATATGTTTGTCCAAAAAATGTCGTTAACCCTAGAATAAAGAAAAATCATACTTTTTCGATATTTTTTGATTTCTTATTACATGTCCCTTTTAATTACATGTCAAATATGAATCATTATTCAAAAAGGATTGATTATCTAAATTAAATAAGATTTTTATTGATAAAAATTACAAAGGATAACTCCGAACCCAAAAAAAAAAAAACACCTTAGTTATAATTAGAGCAAACTGTTGTCGAAAGCTAGCATAAGTATTTACCAGCAAAAGAAAAGAAATTGAGGAATGAGAGGCGAAACAACTTGTTTATTCACAGGATGGCTTTTACCGAATCACACGACTATTTTACCGTCGATCGTCACAAATACTAGTGATTTGCATAGGCAAACTCTCATATGTATGCGCCATTGGGCTGTGTCAGACAGACCCTATGATGATCAATTTAGAAGCCAAACCCCTTGCATTGTAGCCTATGCAAATGTCTTTTTGGGATGTCTAATTGATTAGGGAGTTATAGACTTATTATAATAAAATATTTAATGAATATATATGAAATAGTTACCTATGTGTATGCAAGTAGAAATTAAGGGCATGGTAGGAAATAGTGTCCGTACCACTTGGCCACAAAAAGCACAGGGAGAACCACAACTGCCACATCCTCCGTAATGCAGTGGAACAAGATTCTTCATGCCCCACTAGCTACACTCGTACATCGTCACTTACTCCACCACAAAATTAACCTTCCTCCGTCTCATCGCACTCAGGCTCAGCTGCTGCTGCTGCTTCTTCTTCTTCTTCGTCAATGTTGTACTCGGATTTGTTTAATCGCTAATTAATTAATTCGTTTATTTATGTAATTTACTTAATCACTTTATGAACGCGACAGATCCAAATCCAGTGAGAATCTAATCAGGATATAGTGGGCGGTGACTGGACCCGCGACCCATATTCGCTGACACTGTGGCCCCCACTGCACATCCCATTTTTTAAAATAAAAAACAAAATCATGCAACCTAAAATATTTGTTCAGACAATAAAAAAATTTATTAGATTTATTATTTTTTTACCGCATTATGAACTTAATATTTCTATTCATTATTTAAATAAAATTGTTGCATCGGTGTGATGAGCATAGTCAACAAACTGTTGGTTCCTGTCACCATCTTGATAGCAGCCAATAATTGTCGGCCTTTGTTGTCTAGTTCTTGTCAAGAACCTTCTTTTTCTCTGCCTTCCTTCCGCTCTCCACCCTCTCCTCTCCTCTCCGTGCCCTAACTTTCCTCCACCTCCCTCTCTCATCTTCGCTATCTGTTTTACGCTCGTGCGACCTGCAGATGATGATGGTGGCCGGCGAAAAGCTTCCGACGGACTCCAACGTGAAGGCAGCCGCCGGTGCCGTGCGGTGCCCGCGGTGCGACTCCGGCAACACCAAGTTCTGCTACTACAACAACTACAGCCTCTCCCAGCCGCGCCACTTCTGCAGGGCTTGCAAGCGCTACTGGACCCGCGGCGGCGCTCTCCGCAACGTCCCCGTCGGAGGCCGGTGCCACCGCCGCAAGAACAAGCACACTACCGCTGCCGCCGCAAAAAAATCCCCCTTTCTGCCTCTGCCTTCCTCCCCCAGCTCCCGTCTTCCTCCCCTGCGTCATCAGGACCCTAAAAACTCCTCCGTCTTCGCCGGACCCCATACCCTAGATGCCCCTTCTTTGCCATTCATCGACGCCGGCGGCGGTTTTAATCTACCGCCTTTGCCTCCGTCGGCGGCGAACTTGGCCGACGGAGTATGTTTGCCTCCCTCATCGCTACTATTCTGCGGTATGAAGGAGGACTACCATGACGCCGTGTTTCCGTTCGACGAAATGCCATCGAGAGACATGAGCATTGTCTTCTCGAAGGAATTGACAGCAGAAGCTCAGAGCAACAACGACGCTAACAATGATTGGCAGATGATCTCTCCCCAAGAGAATTTAGCTACAATTATATTTTCTGCGACACTGCTGCCTTGGCCGGCGGTTGGCCGGAGAGCTGCTGATCTGAACTATAGTACTCCTTAACTTTATCCATCCTTGATTTGTCTCCTAATTGTTCATAATTAATATAGTGGTAAGCTTAACTAATGCATATGCATAGTTAATTAAGATGTTAATCGGGTGTTTGATGGATCTGAGAGATCTTCTCTGTCGCAAGCTTCTGAATGAGCCCCATGTATTTTTACTCATCGTGGCTTCATCAAGAAGACTCTTTTGCTCTTAGAGGAAGCTCAGAATCCACTGCCTATATATAACATATAATTTGGGAAATAATAAACGTGTATAATAGTATAGTTTGGAGTGGATTATTATATTGATGTTCATGTATTAATTCTCAATTTCTACCTTGGATTGTGGTTGGAGTTAGTTAAGAGATCATCATCATCATCATCAAACAAGTTGCCTTTCTTTGATTTCTATTTTGTAAGCGAGGAGCATATAATAAGCTTCTCATGGCTTTGGTTCAGTGTGGATTTATTTTTTTGGTTTGTAAGAGATTGTAGCTGAGCTGATCTCTACTCATTGTCTCTTTTGTACATCATAATTATATATATTGAAAATTAATGATCAGTATCCATATATACTTGCATTTGTATTTGTTTCTTCCGATGATAATGTTCAGAATTGCAGTGCATTAATTGATGAGTGTGCAATAGTATTTCTGCTCTGCCAAAACTAGAGAAGTGACTTCATGATTATAACTATACTACAGCCACAACAACAAGCTTTCATGATTATAACTATGTCAGTATATATTTGAATGGAACATACATATGCTTGCATTGAGAATGCAAGAGTCGACAGAATGTGTATCAACCTTTTCTCATGTTTTTGTCTATTCGAATGGTTTAATGGATGCTTTAACTCTTTAGCAGGTAAAGAATAGAAAAAACAGCAAAACTCCAGCTTTTTCTGTATGTAAGTTAGCACTTAGAGTTTACTTTTACTTTTTTATTATTTTTTTTTTAAATTTGTGTATGTGTGTATTGCTAGCTAGCTAGCTGCTACCTATTTCTTTTTGACCATTCCTCTTTCCTTTAACTAGCAAGCATAGAAAAAGCATTTGGATGCCAAGCTGAATCCTAAAAGCCCAATAGGTAGATGTGTTATATCCTTTCTATTTAATATAATTATAGAAGCAAATTAATTATAGGTTCAGATTGCACTATCAAGGTGAAATATGTGTTAACAAAATAGATTAAACTTTAAGGTGTTAATTGAGATCCTGTCTTTATTTTATCAACGTGAAATTTTTTAATAATAATTTTCAAAATATTAACTTTATAAAAATTAATCCAAGGCAAGAATTTTAAAATGTTATACATTCAGATGTGTAATGTACATATTATTATAAAAACAAAGTATTAATATGTCCTGATGTTCAAGAAAGTTTAAATAAACTGCATAAATTAAGTTCATAGGAAAAAATCTATAATGTTCATCATTTTAAAAGAAATTAAGAATAAAAAATTTTATGATAATGTAATAAAAACAATTATTTTAATCAATATGAAATTCGAAAGCAAGTTATATTAAAACAAGGTTTGAAAAATTAATGTCCAACCATCAAAATTTGAAACCACGATATTTATATGTTAATCAATTTTAAACTTTGCTAGAATATAAATTTTTTTGATAAAATATTAGCTTAAAATGTGTGATTTTTAAATTGTTCTAGTTTTAAGTCACTTGAAAATCAATGGACACTTCTCTTGATTTTTTTTTTTTAATTTATGTTTAATTATTATATTGTTATATTAAAATTGTAAAAATATACTTTTACCAATAAATGGTCATATAAGAAATTTTGATAGCATGACGAAATTGACTGATTCTTTTGGTAATTACCATATAATAATTTATAAAAAAGGGACGACATTTAGAATATTATGATAGGATATTAATCACAGTTATCCAAAAAAGATTAAGAAATAATAGATTGTAGATTTGGGAATAATACTTTTCCTTAAGGGTTCAAGCATGTATTAAAAACAACCATTCTGCAATTTTAGATTTTTAAAATAAGAAAAAAACAAGAAAAAAAATTTTAAGTTTTGTGGGGTTTGCATGGAAACGGATGGGTTTCTCGTACTAAATAATCGAGCTAGCTAGTCCCTTGAATTTTATGGTTTCTGTTTTTCCTTTTTTCCATTAATGATTTAATATGATAAGTGATACGAGAGTAAGCAAAGATTTCCACGTGTACTAAAATGGTCAATAATTATGTCAAGATAGAGGTCAATAGATAATAGATAAAAGGAGTCAACCCGGTCACTTCCATTTAAGGACTCGCTCGCCTCCTTCAACTTTAATTTGTCTACCCGACTCCCAGGACTCTCAGCTTCCTTCGACTCCTATGCCTCAGCTCCCCCGACTCTTTCATCTCAATCTATTTGACTTTTAAAGCTCAATTCTCCTCGACTCCTTCAGCTCAGCTCAGCTCCCCCAACTCTTTCAATTCAGGCTCTCCGACACATGACCTACTTTATCTAGGAACTTTTTTTTAGTTCCTACAGCAGTACTTTGTTTCTTAACCGTTTTTATCTAAGAACTTTTTTTAAGAGTTGTGATATGCTCAATGAAAAATCTCAATGAAAAGTTCAAGATAGACACATATATTCATGACCCACAATTTTACTTTTTTTTAGGTTCCATCATTTTATGTGTCTATCATTGAGTTTTTAATTGAGATTTTTTTATTGGGCAAATTATTTCTCATTTTTTAATTGAGTTGATGCTTAGTGTTAATTTGATATAAGGGGTGAAATGGAATGACATACGGGTCAGACCAGAAGCGTCTAAGTTGTGCCCTGCCGACTTGGTTATATAAAAATAAATTTTAAGAAATAAAAAATTAATCTACTTTGTAGGTATTAATTTAATTTAAAATAATATTAATATAGATCAAATACAAATTTGAAGAATCCTATCGAAATCTGTTTCGGATTTGGACCGAATGGTTAACATGGGCCCTCATGACATTTTTAAGTTAATTTATATCACAGGTTATATGGAAAATGACGAATGGTACAGGAGTGTGATGGGCCATAACCCACGGGTCATGTTAACGGACGGCATGATACATTTTTTTAAAATTCATTTAATTTACTATAATAAATTAAACAAACACCTCTAATTAGAGGTCCTTTTTCAGTCACCTCTAATTTAAAGAATACATTAACAGTCCTATATATATATATATATATATATATATAATAAAAAGAAAAGATAGTAAGTAAAAATTAACAAGAA
>JBBMJZ010001652.1:0-12070 GCA_037833815.1 Zingiber zerumbet | reverse complement strand
GATACCAAGTAAATCCAGGTGATAGCATTACTTTAAGTGTTTTCTACTACAACTTATTATTGAAGAAGCGATTGGAGCTAATCACACCCCCCTTAGCTCGCTGAAGTGTCCTAATAGGACTTTCGATCACCAAGCGTCTGGTCCTCCTTGATCCACTTAAACTTTACCCTTGTCAACTTTCTGTTGGACTTTGGATTACCAAGTGCTCATTCTTTCTTGACTCATTTGGACTTTTTTCTTGCCAACTTCTTGTTAGATTTCCCAAGTCAAATATCCAATCCTTTTTAACTCATTTGAATTTTTTTTTGTCAACTTTCAATTAAACTTCTTAAATCAAATATCTGGTCCTTAACCTACTTAACTTTTATTTTACATATTATTAAATATTAACTTGGTGAGGTTAATTGCATCGACGTAATAATATACATACAATTAAAATTTTATTCAACTCAAGTCAATATTAATAAATATTATATTATACTGGCTACGAATTATAGATGTAAAATATGAACGGATAAATTAGATATTGAGTAACCTAAATGGGAGGATTATTTATCACACTCACGACTTCACTCCTTTCCTAAATTTACCAACTCAATTAAGTCATGAGGTACTAGATATGAATTTTATACTTATAGGTAATTTATATATTAAAAATAGCTTTAATAATTCTAATAAAAAAAGGGTATTTTTTCAAATTTTACAATTATGATTGATACCTTTTCCTAATTACGTCTTGTCCATGCACGAGTACTATACGATTTAACGCCGTCGATGAAAATATTTTGTAATATGATTTTATTTCAATAATATTTGCAAAGTTGAATATATAATACAAAGCTATTAATTTTTTCCTTTTTTTTCTTGGTTTATATAATTAATTCAGAAGAGAGGAAAGACGGTCAACTTAAATTTCATGACTTGAAATAACGAAACTTCACATTATTAGCGTAGTCCCCACGTTTCTCACGAACAAAGCAAATTATGGCTTCTTTTCTCTTGCGATTTATATTCTTTTTAGAAAGAAAAAAAAATGCACCGCTAATTAATTCGGTCAACCAAAGCTTAACTGTTAAGAAATAAATCGATGTGCATTAATTAGGTGGTGATAATTGTCTATATTTTATTCTTAAATTCTATTATATTTTTATTTTAAAAAATCATTTTTCTAGAATTTTCATAATATCTCTACCACTACTATTAAAACGTGCTCGATATTTTGTTTTTGTCAGAAAAAGTGTGCTTCATTTTTGACGACTAGAAAATCGATAATTCGATATTTATTATATTCACGCATACGCAGACGTCACGCGTATGGGGAGCGCCGTATATAAAAATCCAGCGGCCCAGAACATGCGGCACGGACAGACACACTGCGTGCGGGAGCTCAAAGGCATGGAAGCTTGGCCGGAGACGTGCAGCACCTCGTCGGCGCCGGCGAGGCAGCTGACGGTGTGGCGCAAGTCGCTGCTGTTCAACAGCCACGGGTACACGGTGTTCGACGACGCCGACGGCCGCATCGTCTTCCGCGTCGACAACTACGCCCACGACTGGCGCCGCCACACACTCCTCATGGACTCCCACGGCAACGTCCTCCTCACCATCCGCCGCTGCCGCCCCAACGTACGCGCGCGCGCTCTCTCTCTCTCTATATATATATAATTGTTATTCTGTGCGTCCCTCTACGCGGGCTATAGGGAAAAAAACCTTCAGGCTACCTTCTTTTACAATTTTTTTTTCCTTTCTCCCGTCGCAAATCCGGCAACTCCTCCTCAACTATGTCGGCCTCAAGGGCCCGACCTCAGGATAAAGCCCGAGTAGGCCATAACTGGTCGATATCCTGCGCGTGTTAATGTCAGGAAGGGAGAGGATAAGATTTGATGAAAACATCAATTGTCGTGTCCTCTTGCAAGTTCATCATATTCTTTAATTAGGGTTTGCATGGCGACATGTGTCTTAACTTTTTTTTAGGTCACTGTCATACGTTGAGCAGAAGGGTAGCTTGGTAGAAGGGTAGTTTGGTGTAACAGTAAAGTTATTGTCATGTGATCAAAAAGTCACCGGTTCGAATCATGGAAATAACCTCTTGCAAAAAAAGTAGGGTAAAGCTACGTACAATGGATCATTCCTCGAGACCCTGCATGGCGGAAGTTTCGTGCATCGGACTGTCTTTTTTTTACTGTCATACGTTGAGCACTCTTGAGTAGCTTATGACTTTTGAATGTGTATAAATTGTAGGATTAGTCGATGAACGGATACCAAGAATATTGTCTCTTTGATATGTAATATAATGATTCTCTTGGCATTCATGCAGATACTGAACTTTAGGGAGAGTTGGAAGGTCTACGAGGGAGATGAAGAAACACAAACAATTAGCAAGGATGAGAGGCTGAGGCCGCTGTTCAAGGCGACCAAACACTTGGGGAGTTCGAGTTGCACCATCTCCATGTTCGCGGACCGTGGATCGGTTAAATCGTTAGGCGGCTATCGAATGAGTTGGTCGAGGGAGAAGGAATGGTCCAAGATATATCAAGCTGATCCAAACACACTTGTAGCTGAGGTACATATTAGTTAAGTAGCTAGCTAGGGTTAATTAGCTAGGCAAATTAAAGATATGGATCATTTGGGTGAATTGGGTGTTAGTGAATTAATGTGATTTTTTTTCACTTGTTAATTTGGCAGGTGAGTAGGAAGTATGGATCATCGGTGACGAAGAATTTACTCGACAAAGATGTTCTAGCGCTCACGGTGCACCCGGGAATGGATCAAGCTCTAACAATGGCCATGATTATGATAACGAATTCAATGAGTGGGTAGTAATGCTTAATTAGAGCGAGTAGTTGGATCAAAGATAAGAGGGTTAATTAATGAGTTGCTTAATCTCCTTGGTGCTATACCATGCTTTGATTCCTTCATTTACAAATATTAATTAATGTTCATGTATAGAGGAGAAAAATGCTGGTATATGTTAATTACTTTGTTCATGTGATGGATATATATACACTGAGGAAGGAATCCATTATTTCCATCATATTTGTAGTTTTTCTCAGTGTATATTCAAGTAGAATAAGTTAACAATTAACAATCAGCAAAATATATGAGAAATTTGGGACCATATGCAAGAAAATGGGACTATAATATATAATATGAGAACAAATGTACAATACAAAAGATCTCTCAGTTCTCTTTTATCTACAAACATAATCTAATATAAGATGTCTTCTAGGCTTGGGATTAATGATTGATTGATGAAAATTTCACAAGTCTAATCGTTTGCATATATAATTCATCTCAAAACTGAAGTCACCGTTGCGATATGTTACAATTTTCGATCGAGATCATCAAGTTAAATTTCTAGATTCTTTGCTTTTTAGGGAAACAATTAAGAAGTGAGCATGCATTAACGAGAGTTAAGCACACACCGAAGAAGAAGAAAGTTAAAGGATGACTCGAAAGTTACTTGAACTGGGATAAAGTTTACATTATTAGGTCAATCATTGGAATGGAGATAAGCTTGAGAGTGATGGGGACAGTGTCCATGCCTTTCTTACTAATTCTTAATTATATTCTAATTAATAATGGCGAAGTGGTGATGATAAATAGGGAATAGTTCAGGGATTGGATTTGACATTTTAGTTTCTTGTGGCCCTACCACTTCCAAATTTGAGTTTGACTTTCTCTCGTGTTTGCATCGCGAAGGTAGGCAGGTGCATTGCATGCATGCACTAACTAACTCAGCCGGCATTACCTTTTGACTTTTGCATGCCCGAATCCAATCGATTTTGGAAATTTTCCAAGGAGATGAGCTGGTTGACTTATCCACTGCTTGGTCGGTCAGCACACACTAAAACAATGTGAATTGAGGAAAAAAGAGTGCATAGACATCATTACTCAACTTGATTGAAAATCACAATAAAAATATATAGAAAACATCATATATTATAATTATAAGATAAAAGTGTTGATGCAGCGGGACTGATAAAAGGGGATGAATTATCTGAAAATAAAAGAGTATATTCTCTTCGTTCTTTAAACTCAAGAATAACAATAATAAAATAATAATGAAATAATAAATAAAGAAGGGATAAGAATTTTAACTTGGTTACAACCAAGAAAATTGTTAATCCAAGGCGGTTGAACAGACGCACTAAGAAAGTCTCATTCTCTAAAGTTGGAGAAGCCTTTTACATACTAAGAGCTCTTAGAAATTGCTAGAAATTGATTACTGACTTGAATGAATATTTCCTAGCTCCAGGAGCCTTTATATAGCTCCTGGAAATCTTATCTCGGGTCTTGAGGACGCCTCCAAGAGGGTTGAGGCTCCAAGGGAAAGAGCGGATAAAACTTTATCCACGCGCATAACGGTCAGTTTGACCAGTTGAGAGTGCCTCCAAGGGAAAGAGTGGATAAAACTTTATCCGCGTGCATAATGGTCAGTTTGACCAGTTGAGGATGCCTTCAATGTTGAGGGCACCTCCAATGTTGAGGGCACCCTCAACAGTGTTGAGGGTGCCTTCACTGGCTTTCTCAGCTTTTTTTCGTCTTTATTTTAGCTTTCGATGTCCCGATAGCTTCCAATTTGGTTGATCACATCAAAATAACTAAGGGGTTCAACATGTATAATAGATTTTTTCTTGAAATCTGCATCGGTAGGAGTTTCGTCCACTAGGCTGTACCATTTTATTTGTTATAATATGAAAAAAGAGGGAAACAATTCACATGCAAATAAACATTAGAAAGTTCTTTTATGTACATCACTACCCTTAAAAAAGTGAATCCTATGCTATGTACAATTTTGATCTTCCTTCATTTCTGCGGCGATGGGGCAAAGATCAGGAAGCTGAATGAATCGCGTCAGGTAGCATCGCAATTGTCACTATGAAGTATTCACAACCTACGGGGAGATTATAAGGGTTCAATGCAGCGGCTGGTTCAATTGACTGATGGTTACCGGTTTTGCTGTTGTGTGAAGCCTCTAGTTGATCACCGTGCGGACTTCTGGGAGACAGCAGTGGCTGTACGACCTGTCGTTCGATGTGCACTATCTGTCCGATCATGAATACTGGATTGATGGAGTATTGTTCCTTAAAGAGAGCAACAGACTCTTCGGAGAGGTAGTAGTTGGGGCAGTTTCGGTTGATTGCCTCATAGTGTCCAGTGAAGTTCAAAACAAATGCAGCAAGCTCGCGAATTTTGAATCGACCAAAAGTAATTCTCTCCTTGTTCGCCTGTGAGTTTACAATTGAAAGAAACATTAGATGGCATAACTAAGTTCACAAAACCAAACCACTCAGTAGTCCAAAAGCTACTAACTAGAATCGATATCGCAATCTTATCCTTGTCTATTTATGTATTCAGCAGAATTTTCAACACACCTGTTTCTCCAGTTGAAGTTCATTGTATAAGTTCGTAAGCTGCTCGTTCTTCTCTTCCAGTTCCCTCAAGAGATTCCCATGCGCAGCTTCTGCTCTTGAACAACGCTCGGAGAGCTCCGCGTGATTGCGAGACAAAAAGGTTACCTTGTCTATCAAGACCTTTATACATACTTGGAACTCCCTGGTAACATCATCTTCATCCTCACTGGCAAAATTGAAAATGAAAAAGAAGAACAAATCTTTAGAGAAGGAATCGAAGAATTCAACGCGAATTAGTAAATAAAGAGTTAGTTGTCTTGAGCAAAAAAAAAAATTAAGTTTACTAATTCAGGGACCATCGAGAAGGGGAGCTTTGACGCAACAGTAGAGTTGTCATGTGACCTTGAAGTCACGGTTTTAAATCGTGGAAACAACTTCTTGTAAAAATGTATGGTAAGACTGTATAATTGACCTAATATGGTTTGACCCATCCCCAGGACCTGCACCGACGGGAACTTCGTGTATCCGGTGATTTATCCATTTAGCCAACTCCACCCAGTGGGATAAGACTTGATTTTTGTTGTAATTCAGGGACCATCGAGCATAGACTAAGGAAAGAATTCAAACAGCAAGGTTGTGAAGTTGAATGGACTATGGAAAATCAGTCTTGAAGATGGCAATTAGATATGTATCAAACATGATGTAAAATAAAACCGATAAATAAACAAATCACAGACGCAACTCCAGCAAGATAGGAACAGCAACAAGAAACATATTTCTGAAAGGTTTCTTCCAGCAATGGTAATTGAACTGTAAATTCGAGGGGAAAAAATTAAAAAAAATAAACTCTCAATGGATACCTGGGGAGAGACAGAGAAAAAGAATGTAATGAATCTGCAAAACTGGCAACAGGAGCAGTAACACAGCTGCGAAATCGATCAAACAAACTATGCATCTTAACAGCTTTTGAGCGCAAAGCATTGTACTCTGACACCCTTCTGTCGGCGGCACAAAGGTTAGTGCGAGCATCTTCTCTAGCTTCATGCAGGCAATTCTCCAAATGCACACAGTTCATCTTGCAGCAAGTAAAATTTAAAATTTTGTGAGATGTCTCAGATCCATGAATGTACATCAAAAATAATAAACTCACTGCCACTGGATCGAGTATAAATAAAAAATGTGGAAGCATATTTCATTTTCATGGAGTTTTTGTCACAAGATTGATGAGAAAAAAACATGAAAAAACTGGAAGCTTCAATCTATGATTAGAACGATACGGTTTTAGTACCTTATTATGCCGTGCCAATTTACAACTCTCCTCTTCCTCCTCCACAATTGAACTACATCGGCTGAGTCAAAGTATCACTTAATATAACGGGTTCTCTTCCTCCTCTTCTTCCTAGATCTAAATTTAATTTTGCCAGATCAAAAACAAAAAATCTTCTTTCCTGTTTCTATCATCTCTATGCTCCCTAACTGTCAGCCAATTTGTTTGTCTAGAAAGATTCCAACTTGGAATCTCTAGGTTGGCGAGAGACCAACTGATTTCCAACCTACTATTTTTTTTCTTTTCGATTGTGACACAATTCCATCTTGCACAATAGTAAAGTTACTGGCATATGACCTTTATGTCACGAGTTTGAGTTGCGGAAATAGCCCCTTACAAAATACAAGGTAAGGGTACAATAGACCTAATGTGGTCCACTTGTCCGATCCTTTCCCCGGAACCCCACACTAGCAGGAGCTTCATACACCGGGCTATCCTTTTGATACAATTCCATCAATGTCTTTCAAAATATAAGCCACTTCTAGAAGGAACTTCACCATTCCAATGACCTTTGAAAAGATGTTCGAGAAATCAGCCAAGATAAGATAAGTTGTCTATCCTGATTCACTGACAGCCTTGTACTCTCCATAGTATCTCGATTTACATCACTTCCTTATGGGCAATTACACATAGACATTAAGTACTTTTGGTTCTTGTAGTTTCCGAGTCAACTTTATGTTGTTTTAGAGGTGTGAGTCCTTCCGCAATATTAATTCAATGTTTAAACCAAGGAGGCTCTCTTGAAGACTAATTCAATATTGTCAGGAACTTCAAAAGGCAATGGAAAGTTTACACAAAATCAGTTTAAAAAGAACCAAAAATCTATTAGAATTTGTTTTTTTGGGGGGAAGGTAAATATATATAAAGATCCCAAAGATCACAAGACTATTACAACTCTAGATGTCTATGACATGAAAAGCATCATGATCTAAACATCATCACAAAACTACCAACATCTAAGAAAAGAAAGACATCGAGAAAGCAACTACTTCCTGACCGAGAGAGCTCTATCACTTGATGTCCACAAAGCGCCAAACACGTATCTGGACCTTAATCTATTAGAATTTGTTGGATGGCTGCAATGATGAGATACTGGTCTAACAATTGTAAAAACCTACAGGGTGTGCGGAGGACTTCGAGAAGACTGATAAGAGAAACTTATCATAGCTCTAGGAGATGCATGTCTCTTGATATAAACATGTCTGTATATACATAATGCATATATATGCGCTAGATACTCAACAGGGACTATCAACCAATCTAGAAACTAACCTGAGACTCATCAAGTAGGCTTTGATTCATCTCCCGTTCTTTCTTGACAGAGCTGAACTCCTCCATGGTCGCTTTGAGTTTGTTTTCCAATTCATCACACTGCTTTGCCTTCTCCACCAGGGCATTTCGTAGGTCCAGTACAAGGGCATCTTTGTTTTTTGATTCCATACCTAGCTCGTCAGAAGTTTCACTCAGTAAAATGTTCTCAGAAATCCCAGCACCAAAACTGGATGAATCCTTTGCCATGTTCAACTGGGATGTCATCATTTTCACTGTATCAACAAGAGGATCGACCTGGCTTTCATCCTGAGGTTGCTCTAGCATTGAAGCATCCATTAAATTATGTGCAGATTTAACAGCATGCAGATTAAGCGTGCCAGAAAGATCGCTCATATTCTCATCTCCACCTTCAGCTGCTTTACTCGCTTGGGCATAAACATGGTCTATCTTTGAATCCAACAAACCAGATGTGCTCGACACTTCGTCCATAGGCATGGTTAACATGTAAGGTATGTGTGCATCCCCTTCTCCAAAAATATCAAACTTATGGTTATCATTCTTGATGGCTGACATATCGGAATCAGAAACGCCTTTAGCTGCAAGTTTGTGCCCCTGAAGATACTGATCCGCCAATCTTTGTTCGAGCTCTTTGATCCTTTTTTCATAAGACAAGCATTGCTCTTGCTTCATATTTAGCATAGACTGAAGATGATTGGCAAAATCATCCTTCAACCGAAGAGCCTCAGCTGTCTTCTCCTGCAGATTGTTCAACAAATCATCCTTTGTCAATTCATGTGAATCGTGTCCAGTGTCAGCTTTGAGCACACAAATCATAGCGATCGCTGAAGCAAGTTCAGCTTTCAAATGTGCATTCTCCACTTCCATCTTACTAGTTCCAGCAATGCCCACAGATTCACAGCCGTCAAGAAAATCAACTTTATCCCCACTCTGTAATGAACTTTCTTCAGATTTAGTGATACAGCTGCTGCTACATGTAGCAGATAAACCTTTCTCTGGAGCATGCTTCTCGGGCATAGAGATCAATCCTACTAAGGACACTGGTGCGAAACGATCTACATCTACCATGTCGATCTCCAGCAAGTTTCCATCAAAAGGTGTTATATGCACGTCACACTGACTTGGCAAATCGAGCAATCCCATAGTGTTTAATAGATCATTAGGTATGTATTTGCTCCAAGTTTTCAAGAAGGACTCTCGTCGTCTGATCTCGGCTTCCCTCTCTGTTGCGAGCTTTTCTGCCAGCTGTCCAGCCAGGCCCATGTACAACTTCATGCAAGATTTTCTTCTTACAATCTCAGCAAGGCATGCTCGATAAGCTTGCCCTACACCATTGACAAATTTTACATTTTCAAACTCCCTGTTTTGATGGGCCATTACCTCTTGAAACACATGAAGTTCATTGATCGTGTCTCTGATACCAAACTGAACTGACTTGACCTTCTGCATACTGAGATGAACCAACAAATTCATGTCGTTTTTCTTCGACTTGAACTTATCTAGCAACATTGACACAACATTATCACAATTCTGCATATTTGGAAGGCGATTTCTTTCGTGCACATCATAAATTCGTCCAAGAACTGACACAGCATCGTGCGGGAGAAGCGAGGGAGAAAGCGAGAGGTCTGAATCATCCACAAGTTTCATAGCAATTTCGACATCCTTACTGCACAAAAAGAATACATACAGCCCAACATTATAATTGATTCAACTCAATCTACAATAACATAGGAATAGAAATCTAACCTCAGTGCTTGCATTACGATTTTCTGATCATTGATAATCTTTTGATGATTTCTGATAGCATTCTCCAATTCTCCCCAACTGGCTGAGATCATAGATGAGACTAAGTTCTCAAACCTTCTCTTCAGCTCTGCAAAACCCGTCTTCAACTCTGAAACTTTCGTTTCAAAGAGACGGTGAGAACTGAAGCAACTATCCACACACTTTCTCTGGTCATTCTCCTTCACGAGATCGAGCAAGTGCTTGCGGTTCTTGGATTGCAATCTTGGGTGGAGCCTCAAGGACCTGAGCTTTTCGACATCCCTCTCGAAGTTAGCGAGGAGCTCAGAGTGGCTCTTGTGCTGCTGGGCAAAGCACCTGACGAATTCCGTGTACCGCAATTGCAGCTTCTTGAATGTGTGTTCAAGATTGCCTCGAGCAGTGTCCAATGCCCTCCCCTGCACCTGCTGCTCCCTCAGAAGCCTTCGGCACAGCTCCAACTTCGCCTGAGAGCGTCCGAACAAGGCGTTGGCTACCTGGAAGTGGTGCCGGAAGTGGCGCTCGTACGAAACCAACGCCTTCAGGGCGGGGTCCGCCGCATTGTCCAAAGGGTGCGGGTCGTGGGCCGGAGAAGGCGGCGGGGGGACGGCCGGCATGGGGACATCGATAGCTTCCAGGGGCGGCCTGGGAGAGTCGGCGTGGAGCCTGGCCTTGTTGTAGAGAAAGACCTCGCGGTCGTCCTGGGGGAGCTTGTAGTGGGACAAGGTCTGCTGTGCGTCCAGCGAGGTGTTGCGGCAGAGCAGGAGCTGGTCGACCAAGGCGACGCCGCAGAGGGCCTCGATCGAGCGCTGGATGGCCTCGACGGGAGTGGACCCGCCGCACTGGAACTCCAAGCTGTGCCCGTTCTCGGCGACGTGGACCAGGAGCTTCTTCCCGAGGACCACGTCCTCGGCGGCGGCGGCGGCGGTCGACGTCACCATCGACCCGGAGCTCATCTTCCCCGCCTCCCAATCGAAGCCCTAGTCGCCAAAAATCCACTCTTCACCAAAAAAACAGCCAAAAAAAACCTTTTCCCCTCAAATCCCCAAGCTCAACACAATCCCCTCCCCAAATTCAAGCAAAAAAAATCCACAAAATAGCACGAATTCTACCGATCCATAAGATGAACAGGCGCGAATTTGCTGGCGACAACACGTAACGATCGGAGCCGAGTAAACGAATTTAAAGCGATTTTTACGAGATCACGATAGATTCCAAACAACAGCTGGGGAATTGGATGAAATCAAAACAGCCAATGCAATGATTGCGATCCCTCTCAGTCTCTCCGCGAGGATTTGTTTGCGAAGTTGGATAAAGATTGAGACAGTCTCCGAAGAAATTGTCCCGACGAAACAGCGACGAGACCTTCAAGCGCGATAAAATCATCCACATTAACAATTAACAATTAATTTTATGAAAAGAATTATTAAAATATTAACTTCTTAAAAAATATATGTTTATTTTGTATTAAATTATCAAAATATTTTTCCAAAAACTGAGTAACTCCCGAAATTAGATTAATGCTTTTTATTTTTCTTTAACATATCATTAAGAATTTTTTTAATTTTTTTATTCTCTTTACTCTCACATCTTAAATTGATAACGGTGTAAATAGATAAATTTTTATAAATATAATATTTTACGTACTCTTACTTAATTTATGGGTGAATTTTATTTAAGATTAAATATAATATTTATTCTTATCAATTTAATTTTTATATAAAAAATTAAATTATTTTTTTATATAGGAGAGTATGGGCAAGAATTATATTATCTATCCACCACGCCAGTTTATATTTATAATTACAATTTATATATGGTTTTGAATATATTACTGTAATTAGGGGTGAGAATTCAGTTAATTTTATATTAATTTTAAATAAATTCTTTTATTAATATTTAGGGTTGAGAATTCAGTTAATTTTATATTAATTTTGAATAAATTCTTTTATTAATATTTTAAATAAATTTAGTTAATTCAGTGTTAACCGAAATAACTGATTCGATTAATTCGATTTTAGTAAAATTTTAATTTAATTCGGTTAGCTAATATTAAATTAATTTTTAATTAATTCGATTAATTCAATTAATTTATGTACTGAATTACCCCTAATTGTAATTTATGAAAATTTGTACTTGATTGTTTTAAAAAATTACTCAAAATGTATGGGTTAAAGGGCGTATTTGTGTTTAAATATCCCTTCGTCCATTATAATTTCAAATTAAATCGAATTACATTCTTTCACCGCTCAAACATTCATTCATTATGAATCACTAGGGCCTTAACAATCGTAAGGCACGAATTCACCGGCGACAATACGTAACGATAGGAGGC
>JBBMJZ010001643.1:0-47858 GCA_037833815.1 Zingiber zerumbet | reverse complement strand
ACGGGGTAGCCTCTACCATAAAGGAACAACTCCTTTTTTCCTTCAACCGTTATTCGAAGAGAATCACATCCCATTACCTCGTGAGAAAACTTGGATGTGATCGATGCATTATGTTCGCATGCCCCAAACTCCCCGTCGTTATCACGTCGCCCCGTCTACACGTCGCGATGCTCGTACCTTTCATTTCTTTCGCAAATCTATTCTTCTTTATAGGGCTTAGGTCTAAATAGTAAGTCTTTCATACAAGCAGTGCAGATAGCTGCTAACTTCTTTACTTCCTAGATGTCATGGTGATTATTCCCTCCAGCCTATTCATTTTATTGTATCCATCTTCTATTATATCCGAGGGCCACCAATAGTACCTATCGGGTGTGGGATGCTCCTTTCACTTCTGTATTCATCTTCTTTCCATCAGACTTTAGTTGGAAAAACCAACGCCAAGTCTCTAGTTGTCTCCTTTCTCTTTTCGGGAGTCTCACTTCTATCAATGTAATGAAAGAACCATCCCTTCCTATTTCTTTGTCCTGTCAGATAGAAAGAAAGTGAGACCAAAGCCCCTTCTTTACCAGGGGGTGGGGGTTCAAGGGGGGTTTACATACAACCGGGGCAAAGTGGTTTATGATTGAATCTCAAAGGCATTCTTCTCATTTGGTAGATCCAAGTCCATGGCCTATTTCGGGTTCACTCGGAGCTTTGGCAAGCACCTACGGAGGTGTGATGTACATGCACCTATTTCAAGGGGGTGCAACACTTCTCAGTTTGGGCCTCATCTTGATCCTATATACAATGTTCGTATGGTGGCGCGATGTTCTACGTGAATCCACGTTGGAAGGACATCATACAAAAGCAGTACAATTAGGACCTCGATATGGTTCTATTCTGTTCATAGTCTCGGAGGTTATGTTCCTTTTTGCTTTTTTTTGGGCTTCTTCTCATTCTTCTTTGGCACCTACGGTAGAGATCGGAGGTATTTGGCCCCCAAAAGGGATTGGGGTTTTAGATCCTTGGGAAATCCCTTTTCTTAATACCCCTATTCTCCCTTCATCCGGAGCAGCCGTAACTTGGGCTCATCATGCTATACTCGCGGGGAAGGAAAAACGAGCAGTTTACGCTTTAGTAGCTACCGTTTCACTGGCTCTAGTATCCACTGGCTTTCAAGGAATGGAATATTATCAAGCACCCTCCACTATTTCGGATAGTGTTTATGGTTCTACCTTTTTCTTAGCAACTGGCTTTCATGGTTTTCATGTGATTATAGGTACTCTTTTCTTGATCATATGTGGTATTCGCCAATATCTTGGTCATCTTACCAAGGAGCATCACGTTGGCTTTGAAGCAGCTGCATGGTACTGGCATTTTGTAGACGTGGTTCGGTTATTCCCATTTTTCTCTATCTATTGGTGGGGAGGTATATGAAAGAACGAATAAGTGGATTGAGGAATGAAAGCTCGAAGACAAAGAGAACTGGGCTGAATCTTGATAGGTATAGATTGCTGAGATGGTTCTGGAACTCACGGAAAGAGGCTTAGCTTGGGGTGCGCCCTTAACCCGATTCCGGGTGAGTTCTGGAAACGTTGGTACAAGCTCTATGGTTTGTTTTTGATCTATCGCTATCTCCTTCCCTCCAGGCAATTCAAATCAACAAGCCAGTCTATTCTTTTTTGAGCGCCATTTCCAGCAGCAACAGTCGTGAATGGCTTTGGGCCATTCACTCTCTTGCTATGAATCAATAGCGTAATATTATAATATTGAGGATCTTTGAGCATATTGTAGCAATAGCATATTGTAGCATATTACCTCCAGTAAAAGCATATTACCAGCTAGATAGCTTCAGTACTACTTTCTTGCCAGGCATTGGGATAAGTATCAAGGGGAGTAGTCTAGCTTAGTAGGAGCCTTGAAAGCAGTGACTTTTTGGTAAGATCAATAGGGCAAGGAAAATAGATCAGTAGGGATCAAGCCAGTGACTTTGAAATCTATGTTCAGTTCCGGATATTCCTATTTAGGAGTTGCTAAGCCAGCAAGTGAGAAAGCCTGTGATCAAAGCTGTTCAAGAGAGCCAGTTTCCAGTAGAAGAATGTGAGACAACCCAACCAAGCAAACACCAATCTACACCGGAACAATTTTAATAAAGTCAGAGTAGAGTAGGCTCGTTAAGTCTAAAGTCAAGTAAGGATGGGATTCCTACTAAGAAAGTAGAAGTCAGCGGGGCCCATAGTATATAGTCTACTATTTTATACTCTTTGGCTCAGGAAAAGAAAAGGAACACGAGTATTCGGCATACAAGACAAGCAAGCTGTTAAATCGAGTGAGGGAAGGCGGGGCTGGGAAACCTTATTCGAAACGAGAGGACAGGTAAACAAAGCAAGGCCTGGGTCGAGAGCCCACCCGCTGTGAGCATTCCGCTTCCTTCCATAAAAAAAGGGAAGGGCGATCCAGTTGATCATTCGTTACTCTTTCCGCTGTGATCTTACCTGTCCGGACACCCGTAGCGCTTCTTCCCATTGGTACAGCTTTGCAGTGGTTCCGTGACCCACCTCATTCGTATCATTAGCCAAAGCATTTGTTGATCACTCCTCTCTCAGCATCGAAAGGCCTACTCGTAGAGGTTTCCACAGAATAGGAAGAAACCATACCGAGCGAAGCGCAGCAGATTACCCGATCCCCATCAGCATTTATGGCTATTCAAAACTAAGACTACGAAAGATCTACAGCACCAGGTCTACAATGGTGTACCATTTACTCTTTGGTCGGAAGATTGATGTTTACAACTATAAAAGGATAGGAGACAAAAAAGTGTATCATCAAAAAGGGCGGCTAGGGCAAGGGAAGTGGTCATACTGACAAAGCATAAAAATGAGAAGTACAGAAGGAAGATTTGACAAGAAACTATGGGCGGAGCCAACCACGAGCCCTAGTAGAGGCTAGCTGCCTATGCCCAATGATCCTTCTTTAGTACTACCTTTTTTTTGGTCATAAAGACTTTTCAACCTCCAATTCTTAATGATACACTATAGTAGGGTAGAGAAAACCCTTTGACGAAGGAAGGTACGAGTGATAACGACAAAATACTGCTGATGGGGAAAGATCTTCAGATTAAGAAAGAGAAGCGAACGTATGACATGACAAGGAACCCTGTCTAACATGGATGGCCTCTACTCTCTCGTTCGGGACCAATAGTTCGAGTAGTGAAGCATCTACTTTTGCTTGAGTGAACTTTTCACTTTCATTCAAGATCTTAGGCAGCCGTTGACCGGAATGAATTCATAAGGCTGAGGAACGACGGGACTATTCATAGTTAAGAGAAGCGAGACGGGACAATACGGGACTATTCAATTCATAGTTAAGAGAAGCGAGACGGGACTATTCAATTCATAGTTAAGAGAAGCGAACGTATGACATGACAAAGCGCGTCATTATCACCCCATCACCCCGTGTCGACCCTTCACTCGGCCGTCGCTATCGCTCGTGCGTTGCACTCGTACCTTAATAATTTGATTCGTCAGTCAATAAAACAAAGTTAATTCTTTAATAGTTGATAGTTGGAACCTAAAAGGCTGGGGAATACTAAGTATAAGATAGTAGTTGGAACGGATCAAACTAAGGCTCTGACCCATTTTTGCCTCTTTATCGGGGGACAGAGTTTTGATTGATATAAAGAACTCCCTACCAGTTCACTTTCATTCCAGAATCCCGATTTAGTGGATCTTCCTATGTTATACTCTCGACGATTTCTTTCTTTATTAAAGCACGAAACTGGTGCGGAGCTTATAATTGCATTCACTGCAGCTGGTACTTCAGAATGAACTCACATCTCTGTAGCGCACGAGGTACGAGCGAAGCGACGTGGATAAGAAAGTTGTGTGCTATCCTCGGACTGCAGCTGAGCTAACTAAAGCTTTCCCGGTAGAGTGAGCGTCGTCGTTATCGGCCCGACCGCAACTAACTAGTGTGACTAATATGGAAGGGGAAGGCCCTATCTCCAAGTAGTAAATGGTCTTTGCTTTGGGGACATGTCTAATATCTTCGGTATCAAATTCATAGATGAGATCTGTAAGAGTCGTTCATATTAAAAAGAAAGATCTACTGGTCTTCGCGCGTCAAATATAGAAACTTATCATTCGCAGTCGTTCATATTCAAAACTACTTCCCCACTCGGACGTCTAACTCACAAATTTAAGTGTGCTCGTCCCTATCTTAACGTGGCTTTTATACCCTCTCGCATATGCTCGAGCCCTATCTACAAAAAAAGGGTCTACCGCAGGTCGTAAATGGTATTTACTCTTACCGTGGGCAACTATATTATAGTGAACCAAATATAACTAACATGGCAATTCAAAATCAAAACTACGAAAGATCTTCCATACCATACCATTACCATACTTACTTATGGCGATCGCGTCACTTCGTTCGCCAATCGACTATCGTCTCACCGTGGGTACCCTTCGCCTACCTCTTTAGGCTCAGCTCTTCGCCAATTCGACTAACGTCTCACCTATCCAGTGGGTACCCTCTCCTTTCAGTCGAGCATATCTAAAGATACCCTCTCGCTTCCGCTCGAGTCTATCAGGTATACCCTCTTTCCTGTTATTCAGACGTCACTATCGTTCGTCCCCAGGTCTAACATGGCTTTTGGGCCTTTTCCTGTTATTCATACGTCACTCATAGTCTCGTTCGCCCCTTAGCTATAGGGCACTTTTATTAGAGTCCTCCGTCCCAATTTGATGGTATGGTCGGAATTTGGGAAGGCCCCAGGAAAAGAACCTACCTCGTACGGCACAAGAAGGATGTTGAAGTACGCTACAGGACGGAATCCAACTACTGAAAAAGGGAGTCAAACTAGTCTATAGTGCTAGTGCTGGATAGTTTAATGAGAGCGATCGGTAGATAATACTAATATGGGCCATCACTCTTGCTGCAAAGCGACGTGATAACGACGGGTCTAAGTGAAGGGAGTTCGAAAGATAGGATGAAAGGTGGAGCTCCGAATAAAGACCCTCCTAGAACTTACACCAAAAACTCTTTCCATGAACTTAGACCCGAACTCATATACTATTGAATCCAGAACCTCAGAGTGAATTTCTTCTCCTTGCAAAGAGAACCTCAGAGTGAATTTGATTCTCCTTCTGTTCATTCCAAAAGAGCAATACCGGGTAGCCCTTCACTATAGTAGCTGTTGTTGGATCCCGACCTACATCCGTTATTGGTTGCTCTTTTGTTGCAGCTGTTCTTAATCCTCTTTTTTTTTGTCGGATATTGGATGTGCACTCGCCAGCCTCTCCCCTCGTCTTGCCTGCCCCAAATATGGAAGTTCAGTTTGGGACAACTCTATATTTGCTACTTGAGTAGAAGTCCGAAAGTATAGAGTTATGAGATCTACCCTTACTAGTCTTCCCTGACTTTATGGAGTGAGTGAAACGACCAACTACCGAGGGTGGAGCAAGTGAAACGACCAACTACCGAGGGTGATAACTAGAATTTGTGGGATCTCTTGAGCAAGTGAAACGAGAGATAGATTTTTGTTATTTCCTCCCCCTCTCTCTGTACCGCTTCCGTTTACGGATAGTGCAAGTATCTGAGCAGTCTTATTGCTCTATGTGATGTTCCTTTCCTAAGCTTGATTCTCGGTCTATTGCTAGGCTCCTTTCTTATTCTTACGTCGATCTTGCTCTAGTATACCTTTAGCTCGATCCCATTATAGTTGTTGAGTGAATGGAAGGGCATAGTTGTTGAGTGAATGGAAGGGCATAGTTGTTGAGTGAATGGAAGGGCTGAGTGGACTGGATAGAAATACTGATTTCGAGTTAGTAGAAGTCGACCATAACTGAGAGTGTGTTTGATAGATCAATATTCAATGGTTGGATGCCCTTTACATTATTTAGTTTGTGAAACGTGAGTGTCCCGTGCGTACAAATAACTAAGAATCACTCTATATCTCCCTAACTATATAAGCGATCAGTAGTTCTATGGCATTAAAAAGATCTGCCTCTTTTTTTCTTTTCTTTTGGTCGATCGTCTGATCCGAGGGTCATGACCAGACTATGAACTCATACACAAAGATCTCACTCTCCCTGTCGTTATCACGAAGAATTTGATCCCGTCAAGTACAAGTATGGTATAAAAGTGAAAGTTCTGTTGACCTAACAAAACACTCGTCTCATATTTGATGACAATAATTCTCGTCCTGGCGTAAACTAATGAACCCCACGGAGCGGTGCTACGCCCACTCCTGTAATTTAGACTCGTTCATGAACTACTCTTGAGCGGTAGACCCATGATAGGGCTCGAGCGTATGCGAGATATTACAGATCTTTCGTAGTGAAGAATAGCCATGAACGACTGGAGGAACACTTCATTATTATACAACTCATTTCCGAACATCTGACTCAAGGTAGGAATGAATAGAGGTATAAGCAGGTGCACTTACTATTACTGATTTCTACGTTTTGAATAGAGATTCTGCTTCACGAAAGCACTTGAAGAGCCTTTCACCCAGCATGAGGGTTACAGGGAATGGAATCTCTTTCTTTGTAGCTTGAAAAGCCTTAGCAAATGGATATCCCATATAAAAAAAGAAGTATGGCTCGAGCGCATGCGAGAGGGGCAAACGAAGTGAGTATTTCGCGTATAGCCGAGCGATGCAGAAGCCGTTAAAAAAAAAAGTAATGGAATTTGCCTTCTTGTGGCTTGAAAATGATTACCTGTTGCTAATGCTAATGGGTCGAGACGTCGTTAATATAGAAGGTCAAGTCCCTCGCACCGAACTAGAGCCAACTACAAGAGTAGGGGCGAAGCAGCGAGGCGGAACGGTGTGGAGCCAAAGGAAAAAGAAGTCGTTCAAGTATGGAACAAAAAAGAATGAATTCCAGTTCAAGTTCCATTTTTTGAATAGAACCACTCTTGCTGATAGAGAGAGTTTCCGTTTTCTTTATTTATCAAAAGATAATAAAGGATAGTTTGAACTTTTCTTTTTGCAAGTCGGGATACCTCAACTGTAGCGGTACGGAAGGCACGGAACCAAACTTTTAAATGAAACCCATATTTATGCCACCCTTTAGAGGAAAATAAAACAGAAAAATGATGGGGGCAATACAATTCAAAAAAATGCCCCATACATATATGCCACCCTATAGAAAGAAAGAAAGAAATGATTGGTATAATCAATTCACAAAAATGAGGTAAATAGGAGTTGGGGATGTTAAATGCCAACCCGAAAACCCTAATAAAATGCAAATCAATTCACAAAAATGAGGTAAATAGGAGTTGGGGATGTTAAATGCCAACCCGAAAACCCTAATAAAAACGATTTTATATTTATATTTGATCTTTTCATTTCTTTTCTACCCTCTGAGGAATCAAAGATTTGGGGTTGGGGATGTTAAATGCCAACGCTATTACCAAACACAAATAACTCTTCTTAGGTAAATGTTACATCTTTTTTAATATTGGATGGGTCAAGAAGACCTCTGATTGCTAATTATTGGGGTTGGGGATAACCAAATGCCAACACGATTAATTACTGCATAAAGACGGATTCCGCCACCTTGAATGCTGGATTCAGTCGACTAACTATTATCCAGCACGCGTAGTGAAGTCGAGGATCAATTATCCAGCACGCGTAGTGAAGTCGATGAAAATGACCCTTCAAGAATGGAATTTCAGTCTACTAACGATGCCCGATAGGATCGTCAAGAATGGAATTTCAGTCTACTAACGAGGTAAATGACCTGTCAAGAATGGAAGTCTACTAACGATGATTCTTAATAAAGCCATCACGCTACGTTCTGTCGACTAACGAGGTTCAATGACTTTCTTAATCAAGTCTACTCACGATGCCCTTTGTCACGAAAAAAAAAATTCTGTCCTTCTGCTCTTCACGAATAGCATTTCTGTCTACTAACGAGGGCCATATAAATCAATTCCATCACGCTACGTTCATTCTCCTACCGAGGTTCAATCAAGTCTACTAAGCCATCACGCTACGACTAACGAGGTTCAATCAAGTCTACTAACGAGGGCCATATAAATCAATGCCATCACGCTACGACTAACGATTCCAATAACCCTTCAAGAATGGAATTTCAGTCGATGTTAAATGACCCTTCAAGAATGGAATTTCAGTCGATGTTAAATGACCCGTCAAGAATGGAATTTCAGTCGAGGTCAAATGACTTGATTAATCAAGTCACACATGCTACTATGGATAGTTTTCTCATTATTATTATTCTCTTGTTCGGGAATCCAGGATTCTCGATATCTGCGGCTCCTAAAGTGATAATATTCCATGGAATAGGAATAAATCCAATGGTGTCGGTTTAGTAAATGTTCATCAATTATACAAGCGGATTTCCCCTGGATATACATAACTTTGTCTGCTGAATGCATGTTGAACCTTATTTGTTCAAAGATTTGGAGGTCCTGCCGCTCGTCACGAATTGCATTTCCTGTGTTTAACCGGTCACGAATGGAATTTCCGGTGTCCTTCCGCTCGTCAATAATTTAATTTCCGGTGTTCAACCGTTCAAACATTTCTCCGGTGAAGTCCCGCCTTCAACGGGTTAGTAGTTCAGCCCGTCTTGTTCCAAAGTGCTCTTTTATATAGTCGTTCGTCCTTTCTTTTTGACCCTACCATTATTTTGACTCGAAATTCTAATAGTCGATATGAATCTTCTGTTATGCAGCTGGCTGCTGATATTGGGTTAGTCCATAGAGAAGATAATCTGTATTTGAGTATCTCTCAATACAGATTAGCTTCGATCCAATCCCGAATACTTTTAGGATCGTACACTCTCTCTCTGCTGCGAGTTCACTTTGTGGATAGGGGTGAAATCAAAGATTTTTTCATAGAGAACCTCCTAGATTATCCCGACATAATAATGGAGAGAAGCACTCCATATAAGTTGTTTTGTGTTGTGACGCCAGGTAAAAAGGACGACGCTCTAGTTATTTTAGGGTTATCTGTGTTGTTATTGCGTCTTTCACATGGGACCCTGCCAAAAGACTCTTTAAAATTAGAAGATCAGCTTTCATCTTTTTATGAAAGTCTTAAACAAATGGGAAAGGTTGTGGGAAAGGTGAATAGAGTGTACCAGTTGGACTTACAGCCTTCATTAAGAACTATTCCTGTACGCGTAGTCGAAGAGAAGATTCTGAACCTAGTAGGAGATTCTTATGTTAATAATCTCCTCTGGCCTTTTCTGAATGGATCTATCATGGATGATCATTTTGATAGGAAAGGTCCTATGGGCTTATGTGGTATTCCATCTGTTGGTGAAATAAGCAAAGTCTTACTAAAAATGACGCTTAGGGAGACCTTCGATCGTTAGTTTGCTAAACGTTTTCCAGGGATCGCATTTATAGGATTCCACAATGAAGTTTATATTATGACAACTGAAAATGAGAAAGTGCTCTTAGATGATAAAGCTCTATTTTAGCTTTTGGAAGAACTCAGTCTGGCAGGAGAGATGGTCTCTATTGGCTATGGTGATAAACCACTTACTATTCACATAAGTTTCTCTATTTGGACTCTGATAGTCAAGTGGAACTGTGTGATTATAGTTATTATGACAATTTTCATTAGTTGATGTTAATTCCTGAATTTGAACCATGGCTATACCATTTTATGCTTTGCTCTCACCGAAGAACCTATCCTCATTGTCCCTACTTAGATCCGACGTCCATGTTATAAATACTTATGTGTCTTAGGAACGCTCTTTCGCGTACGAGTTTGAAAGAGTGAGGGAACGAAGGAAAAGCGTGACGTGACGATAAAGGTATAGAGATGTTAGAAGGAGCAAAATCAATAGGTTACGGAGCAGCTACAATTGCATCAGCCGGAGCAAAATCAATAGGTTACGGAGCAGCTACAATAGCTTCAGCAGGAGCAAAATCAATAGGTTACGGAGCAGCTACAATTGCATCAGCCGGAGCAGCAGTCGGTATTGGAAACGTCCTCTCTTCCTCGATTCATTCCGTAGCTCGAAATCTATCATTGGCTAAACAATAATTTGGTTATGCAATTTTGGGCTTTGCTCTCACCGAAGCTATTGCATCGTTAGCCCGCCTTTCTGATCTCATTTGTATTCCGATCGCTAATACTATGTGTGGATTGATTGGTGTAGTGCTCCTTCTAATAAAAAGATGAATAAAGGAGGAGGATGAGGCCCCCTGCTAAGGGGGGAAAGAAGAGTGGGAATGTGGGCTTCTTGAACTTTATAGGGTGGGATCGATCTACTCTAAAGGTTGAATCCGGACCCTCAATCAATAAATTCTGCCGGGCCATCACGAACATGCCCTTCCAAGTTAAGGAGAGTGAAAAGAACAATATGAGAGAGTGTGAATTAAAGGAGAAGAGAAGAGTGGGTTAGCGGGCTTCTTTCACTCGCTATGACCTATTGAGGCTCGAGTTCGATAACAGTCCATATGATATGGCCCTTGACCAGATGAGATGGTCCCACGACCTCTGGCATTTAGTGGCTGCCCCTTCGGCAAGCCAAGGCTTGGGCGAGAGCTGGCCAGATAGATTGAGCCCAGTGGGACCGTGAACCTATAAGATAAGTAGAGCCCTTAGAAGGCGGTGCCGATAGCTAGTTTGTTTGATTAAAGTGATTGTGTTAGTGTTTGTTCTTCTTTATGCGAATCGAATGAAGAGAGGTTTGACCATAAAGACTTGAGGAGAGAGAGCCGACCCTACCTGCCCATCATTAGCTGGAGAGCGCAAAGTGACTGTAGCCACTTTAGTTGAATAGTCGCATTTGTGACGCATATAGAACTATAGTAGCGACTTTCATAGTGGCATGTAGTAGCGACTTTCATAGTCGCAACTGGTAGATAGATAGATAGTAGCGACTTTCATAGTCGCAACTGGTAGATAGATAGATAGTAGCGACTTTCATAGTCGCAACTGGTAGATAGATAGATAGTAGCGACTTTCATAGTAGATCTTTCACTCTCTCCTACCACTTCTCTCTATATACCATGTTGTTCTCACGGATTATTGAATGAGCTATCTGGTCAGTCAAAAGGTCTGTCTAGTTTAGATCTTGCGTAACGTTACATCTCCTTTGCTATCAATGAAAAAGAGTACCAAAATGAAAATTCTTTGTCCCGTCTCCCTATCTCTATTTCGATCTCAGTCGTGAATTGCTTTGGGCCATTCCACTCTACCCACGTCGCAATCGCTCACCATCAGCAGTATTTTGTCGTAAATGCAAGGGACGAGCGAAGCGACGTGTGAATAAGAGGAAGGGACGAGCGACAGCGACGTGTGACGGAACGGACGCTAAAAATTATAATCATAGTTTTTCGACGTGTGACTTTAAATTCGCTTTTATCAAATCTAATTTGGAACGGACGCTAAAAATTATAATCATAGTTTTTCGACGTGTGACGGAACGGACGAGCGAAGCGACGTGTGACGGAACGGACGAGCGAAGCGACGTGTGACGGAACGGACGAGTGCACTTAAGAAGTTTGAGGGATCGAAATACCAAAAGATAAGGGTATCCAATGAATAGCTCGACCGGTCTTCCGTAGCAGCTCCTGAGTGCGTAGTCCTATATTATTTAATTATTGAATGGTTTATAGAATGATCTTCCAATGAGCTCTGAGTCGTTCGTCTCATTTATTCATTTTCTTATCTAGTAAGGGCGGGACCCAATAAGGCTGGGGGGTCACGATGCACGTAGTGCATGACCTGCCCAGCCGGCAATCCGGCTGCTGTGAAAAATCTTGATTTGCATAAATGGTCGAATCACTAAATAATGAGTGAAATTACAGTGGAAAGAGAATCAATGCGTAACGGATCGAAATCACAATTCGATCCAGAGAATTCCTGACTAGGGTCACGAACGAGATATAAAAGGTATTGCTCCGGGGCCTAAGACAATTGAATGAAAGCTCGAAAGTCAACTCAAAAGCAGATGCTTAACACATCCAGCACATCCAGAAGTGCTCCCTTTATCTTAATCTTCAGGGATAGGGATACTCTTGTAGAGTTAATTCAAGCTAAAGAATTTGTTCGGGCGCTAATTCATAGTCAGGGATCCGGGTAAGATCCTTCTTCGGGTTCGGGCGCTCATTCTTTCGGAGAGCTATTCCGGTTTGGGTAAGAGTGAACCAAAATCAGTAGTAGTGAAGAAGACCCATAGCCATTCACAACCAGTAAGGCACAACCTGTAAGGGAGAACCAGTAAGGCACAACCTGTAAGGGAGACCAGTAAGGCACAACCTGTAAGGGAGAACCAGTAAGGCACAACCTGTAAGGCACCTCCTGTAAGGGAGAACCTGTAAGGGAGAAAGAATTGGTAAGATCTTGAGTAGTTTCGTATTTCACGACCTGGAATAATTGGATTGTTATTTTTGCCTTGCTTTCCGGAGAGAGTTAGAGTTTTTTGGCTTTTGGCTACAGTGAATTTGAATTTTGGATCGAACGCGAAGGGAAGGGTACCCACTGGATAGGTGAGACGTTAGTCGAATTGGCGAAGAGCTGAGCCTAAAGAGGTAGGCGAAGGGTACCCACTGGATATAGATAGGTGAGACGATAGTCGACTGGCGAAGAGCTGAACGGAAGGGAAGGGGCGATACTACTAGAAGAGCTATTCTTATATAAGCTTATCTTAGTAGGGAGACTACTCTGGAGGCTGGAGTTCACTAAACAGACAGGTACAACACAACTTGTAGCGACTGCCAACCATAGTCAATACGAACCAAAAGCGAGCCAAGAGATTACTTGCGAGCATCTGCAGCGAGCAAAAGAGTCAGAAGTCATAAAGAGAGGTCGGGAGGACATATACCACCCATAAGAAGAATTAGAATTAGACTGAGAAAAAGAGTCTTTAAAAGGCGCTAAAAAGCCATACTTAAAAGAGGAGCGAAACTCAGAAAGAAAGAAGAGCCTACTGAGGCTACTACTAGGAAGGCTGTGGCAGATCTCAGGCTACTAACAACTAATAGGGCGACTGAGTATACAAGAGCTACTGAGCCAAATCTCCCTTGGTTCCTAGGGCGGAGGAAACTCATAACTACATTAGGGATACTGATACTACAGAGCTGAGGCTACGGAGTACATTGTAGATACAGAAGTTCAGGGTAATAGGGGTGCCACTACAGAGCCAGGGGCTGGTCCAACTAGTCCGGGTTGGGAGGCTAGTGAGTAGGGAAAAAAAGTTGTACTCCCCGGGATTTTCGCCTAAACGAGATTTGCCCTTAGGCGCGAGGCCTAAAGTTTCAAAAAGTTGATCTAAATTTGATTTGATAAAAGCGAATTTTAAAGATACCGACAAAACATTAAAATGGGGAACTTGGGACCCAATAGTAGGCTCTCTTTGGATCCTCAATCCAAAGGCAAAGGTAGTACTTGCGAGCAACTAGCTTGCGAGCAATATCACAATGACTAAGAAATTCAGGAATAGAGGACATATACCACCCAGAAAAAGAAGCTGAATCAGACCCATCATAGGTAGAACTTAGAGTAGCTAAATTAGTTGACTTGCGGCTACTGATGAAGCGTATACATAGGCTACTGAGGCTACAAAGGCGGCGTATACTGAAGCTACTACGGAGGCTTGAAAAGAAGCTGAGACCGAGCCTGCGTATACTGAAGCTACTATAGCTACTGAGGCTACTGCTGCTGACGCTTTAGAGAGGCCAATGGTACCACTCTGAGTCTTAGAGGGATGAGGCTTTTGAGTTCAATAAACGGGTAAAGCACAACCAGGAACCAGGAGCTACCGCTTTGGATTTACGATCCAAAGCTAAAGGGCGCTACTATCTTACTTGCGAGCAACCAGGTCTAGAGCAATATCACAATAAGTCATCAATTGAGGTAAGGAGTACATAGACTTACCATCAGAAGCGGAAGCTGAAGCTCAATCAGACTTATCAAAAGATGCTTTTTAAGTAGCTCCAAAGAAATACTAAAAAGAAGAAAAGCAGCTACTCAAGCGAATACAGAGGCTGAGGCGGCAACTACTGTAGATACTGTGGCTACTGAAGCTACGACAGAGGCGGCCAGTACGGGGGCTACTGAAGCTACTCTTACTACAGCTACTGTTGCTAAAGTAGAGGATCTTGAGTACACTGCTCCCACGGGTGAGGCTACTCTTACTAGGGATGCTCCTACTGAGTACACCGGTACTACTTGAGGCTGCTACGGGCACAACCAAATTGCAGCGACAGCAAAGGATAAGAAAGCCAAAGCTAAGGGAGACATTATAGATGACTTGCGAGCATCTTAATAGAGCAAAAGAGACAGAAGTCTAAAAGAGAGGTCAGGAGTACATAGACTACCCAGAAGCTGAAGCTGAAGCTCAATCAGACCTAGCATCAGAAGCTTTTTAAGGCGCTCAAAAGAATTAAAAGAAAAGCAGCTAAAGAAGCCACTACGGATACTCCTACTGAAGCTACTACGTAGTAGCTTCTTTTAGTTTTTTTTTCTTTCGTTTGCTTGGAGGTATGGCTGAGTGGCTTAAGGCATTGGTTTGCTGGAATTGATCTTCAAATATTTGAGTTTGAGTTTCATTTAGAGTCTTTCGTTTGCTTGGAGGTATGGCTGAGTGGCTTAAGGCATTGGTTTGCTGGTTGATACTATATTTCTCTTTATTCTTTCTCTATCCTTCTTGTCTGCTTCCTCTCCCGCTCCTGCTGGTCGATCCCACGGGCAGATTCAGAGTCGTTTTTCATCTTAATATAATATAAAGACGTCTAGTCGTAAATTGCCCCAAAGGCAACAGCCTAAAAACCCATCAGCATTGTCGCTCATGGCATTACGTACGAAACGTATATTGATCTAGAAAGATTGACGGCCCAAATTACTATATTAAGCGGCCCATCCTTTAGTCACACTAAGCTTTGCTCGTCCGTTCCAAATTAGATTTGATAAAAGCGAATTTTAAGTCACACGTCGCAAAACTATTCTTATAATTAACCGTCCCTTAGATGAATTTTGCCCTTGAGCGCAGAAAAGAATGTTAAACCCGTAGTTTTTATTATACGGCAAATGCTGATGGGTTTAGGCAAAATACTGCTGATGGGTTAGGGACACTCTCGATATCTTATAAGATACTTTAGAAAAGTCGAGTCAAATGCTCAACTCTTTCTTTTCCATGAACGACGACTTACTGCAATATTAGCATGGGAAATAGTCGGGATAGCTCAGTTGGTAGATCAGTAGTCGTTTTTCATAGCCATGAACGACTGATGGGGGAAGATTTTCCTTTGGGGAAAGAATGATTTGAATCTATCATATAGAGGAAACCCTCTACGGATGGTGCTGGCTCAAAACAAGGCTGGTGCTCTTTACTGAACAAGCTGAAATCGCGCTAGAACGATCGTTTGATGTGCCTTTGGTACGCTGGGCTCATAACAGCCCACAAGAGGGGATAACAGCCCTAAAGAGGTCCTCCAGATGCGAAATGAAACTACGCAAGAGACTCTCAAGAACACCAAGACTCTCTCAAGAACCAGTAGCTCTCTCAAGACTCAAGAACCAGTAGCTCTCTCAAGAACCAGTAGCTCTAGCAAGAGACTCTCTCAAGAACCCCATTACTCGTAGTCAAAATGAAGTTGGACTGCGCACTTCCAGCATGGGGATTGACTGCTAAAGTGCGCACAGGAACCAGGGGAGGAAGAGTTCTTAGACCTTGGCGGGGTAAACTATATATTAATATATAAGGGCACTGGGAATGGCCTGAAAGTCTAATATTTATTTAATGAGAAATAGGGTCTATGATAAAAGGCCATCCCTCCTTCTTGTCTCCGATCCTTGCTAAAAACCCGTATCGGTTATTATAGTATGGGGAGCTGGACTGTCGACTGGGCGACCAGGACTTCTACCTATTGAAGAGCAGTCGACAGAGAGACTAGACTGGAACAGTCGAAAGATAGACTAGACCGGCCGGCTCACCTTAGTGGTCGCAGTCAGAATCTATCCGGATCTGGTGAGATCGGTAGAGGGACGAGCTAGGCGACGTAGAGGTGAGGAAGCTCAGGAATGCGGAGCGGTCCAACAAGAATGAGAATGAGATTCGTTTTCGTTGCGTAGTAGAGGACAGAATTGGGCTATTCCGAGGTTCTCCAAGTCCATTTCTTCTAGTCGACTAAGAGATGACAAGGAGTCAAAAGAACTGAAAGGGCTTCTCTTTCCTTTGAAACATGCCTACTCCAATACGTAGACTCCGAACTGACTTTCCCTCAACCTTTCTTTAGTACTTTTCAAGAGAGCCACCATTGCCAAAGAAATGAACCGCTGAGGCCGGCTTAAATATCACTAGAACAGGCGCTGCGCTGGCCAACTCAATGAAAGAGTTCTCGTTGAGGAAGGATTCAATCTCGCTCGGTCCTCAGCCCTGCTAGTTCGTTCAGATATGTCATCTGCCTCGACACATTCAGACTCACTGTGTGATCACAGCTTCTCCTACGGCCTAGGATTAAGGAGCCAGAACCAAGATAGGTAGTAGGAGAGAATAATGCTATGCTCGGAAAGAGACAGATAGCACTTTGGCCTATACCAAAGAAATGCCCGGTCCTAGATCTTCCAAAGTAAGAGCATGACATCGACCCTCCTTCACTTTCTTTCCAACTTACGACCCTATCCGAGAAAGAGAGAATGTAGTAGATATAATATATATGACGAAGAACTTCCAGTCAAGCACGTATCACTTTGTACACTGAGGATTGACCAAGCTCAGGCTCTGCTTCCCACCCTTCCCTGACCGTCCCTTGTCCGTACCTTTCCCTTGTACGAGGAGGGCGCTCATAGCAGCCGAAGTGACTTAGTAGAAGAACTTGTCTCATAGTAGGCAAAAAAAGAGCTACGAAAGAAGTATTTGAGAACTATGAGGACCACGTCTAAGAAGCCAGTCTCATCTTTTTGTTCTCCGCCAGTCTCAGTCTCATAGGAACGATCAGTCCTATCCTAGCTGCTCTCTTCCTCTTCCTCTTTCCGGAGTCTTCCAGTGGCTTTTCTCCAAGGCCTCTTCTCTTCTTTTTCAATCAGTTCAGAATGCAATTGTAATGGAAGGCCGACCTCATCCTTTGCGCTTATCCTAACCTCAGTCTGTGTGAGTCTACTTCTCCTTAATAGCTCTCCCGCATACGCAAGTAAAGTAATGAGTGCTCTCCCACGCGCTAGTTCATTCTCAGAGTTATGAATTATGGTGCGGAGCGACAGATCTTGTCAGATCTTTCTGGACTCCTATAGGCTTAGGGCTATTCACTTTCTTTTGTTTTCTGAACCGTCGAATGTACGCAGAGCCGGGCGACCAGATCAAGAGTAGATAGGAAAGAGGTCAGATCCGTTCTCCCGAACCATAAGCTCAAGCAGAAAGAGAGGGTAGAGGAAAGAATATATGCTTTCTCATAAATATAGGCCCGTTCTCTTAGCCTTTCGTTAGGTCCTGTCCTCCCTGCCGAAGAGAAAAGTTTATCAGACTTTCTTTTCAGATGTTCATCAGCCTCTCTTTCAGATAAAGAGAATGGTTCAATCTTAAGTTGAGGAGTCTGGGGCCTTCCTCGCGTGCCTATCTTCTCTTTGCATATAATCTACGCAAGGCAAGAGTGACTCAGATAAAGGCCGGGAGCTCTTTAATCATTCTCTTTCTGCTCACTTTCTTTATTTATGTTATGTCTTCCTCATTCTTCCAAAGCGTCAAGCAAGAGAAAGACGAGATGTGTGTGGCTTCGGTCTGGTTAAGAAGGCCTTGTCTGGTCGCATTGATTCAAATTCCAGGAAAGATGACGAAGGGCGCGTGGAAGGGACTGGCTTTAGTACTTGATCGATCAGATGCATTTCACGCTTCTACAATTATCTTCGAGCCCGCACTCTCTTCGAGCACGGGAGTAGGTAGGTGGGCCTACTTCTACCACTCTGCCCATGCTTCCCATGAAATGCAGCTAGCCTGCCTTCCTCTTCTCCCCTATTTCTCTTCCGTTCTCGCTCCGTACCATTGCTTGAAGGCGCTATAGCGGAGCCGACCGGGCAAGGCAGTGACGTAAAAGTGCTGTGGTGCGCGCGTAGTCTTCCCTTTTCTGACCCATCCTCGGAAGAATCTCAATAATCAGAGCCTGTCCTACTCCGATACCTCAGATAAGAAAGGTTGGTATATCGAGAGTCTCGTTTCCTTTATTGTTAGTAGTTATATTAGAGCTTCAAACCGAAAGGCCACTCTTGCTCTCTCTCTCCTGCATCTGGGAATCCGAGCTGTCTTGGTATTCTTCGCCAGGCAACCGCTTTCATAGTAATAGGATTGAACACGTCGCTGCCCCCTTACTTAAAGGATGTTCTTGTTCTAGGGTGCCCTTACGATTGACTTCAAATTCTTATAAGTCTTCGTTCTGCACAAATTCAATATATAAGTAGTTGCAGGTGACCCGGGCAACAATTCTTCTCCCACTCGAGTAAGAAAGATCTTCAACTGGTTCTGCTTTACTACGGAGTTCGTTACTTTGATCTGTTGAAATCTGACCCTTTCCCATTCTGTTGTTTGACCAGGTACCACCCTGCAACTCTAACATAACTTCACACGCTTCTTCCCCCTCAAGTTGGAGCATAGATATCAAGCATGCCCAACTTGTTACATAGATAAGTAAAATCACCAACATCAAAACCCTTTGTAAACAAGTCAGCGAGCTCATCTCGAGATGATACGTGATAGGGAGCAATCACACCTTTCATAACAAGATCGCGGACATAATGGCAATCCACTTCAATATGTTTGGTACGTTCATGGAAGACAGGATTGCTTGCAATGTGGATGGCTGCTTGATTATCGCACAACATATTCATAGGAGTCTTACATGGAAAACCCAACTCAGACAGGAAAGATTGGATCCACATCATCTCACAAGCAGTGTGGGTCATGGCCCTGTACTCAGCTTCGGCACTTGACCTACACACAACTCCTTGTTTCTTACTACGCCAAGTGACAAGATTGCCACCAACATATGTGCAGTATCCAGAGGTAGACTTCCGATCACCACGGTCACCAGCATAACCAGAATCAGAGTAAGCAATGATATCGACACGGCCATAGTTGCGATAAAGAAGACCTTTACCAGGGGCTCCCTTTAAGAACTGAAGAACACGAAGTGCACCAGTCCAATGAACCTTGCAAGGTTGGTGCCTGAGACAGAAGACCAACTGCATAGGAGATATCAGGTCGAGTGACAGTCAAGTAAATTAATTTACCAACCAGACGACGATAAGACTCAGGTTTGTCTAGAAGAGGTGAAGTTTCATCCCGGAGGATTCCTGTCAATGGGTGTGGTATGAGGCTTACAACCCAGATATCCAGTCTCTTGAAGAAGATCCAAAACATATTTGCGTTGAGAGAGAAAAATCCTATCCTTTCCATAGGCTAGTTCGATGCCCAGGACGCGGGCGTCCCAAATCTTTCATAACAAAGTGACGCTGTAAAGTGGTCTTGAGTTCAGAAACAGCAGTAGAATCGCTGCCAGTAATCAACAAATCATCAACATATACAGCCACAATCACACAACCAGCAGAAGTCGTTTTAGAGAAGACCGAGTGATCAACAGCACACCGGCGGAAACCAACACTTTAAAGCGTAGAACTCAATTTCCGAAACCAAGCTCGAGGGCTCTGTTTGAGACCGGCCTTCTTCAATAAGCACACCGCCCCCTGAGCAACATACCCAGGAGGTTGCTCCATTAAGACATAGTCATCCAAGTCGCCATAGAGAAAGGCGTTCTTAACATCCATGTGCGAGAGATGCCAACCACAAGTAAGAGCGAGAGAAAGGAGAATGCGAATCGAGCGAGCAACAGGTGCAAAAGTCTCGGCATAATCCAGACCATAAGTCTGGGTGAACCCACGAGCGACTAGCCGGGCCTTATAGCGCGCAACAGAGCCATCGACATGATGCTTCACAGTGAAAACCCAACGACAAGTAACAGGAGTAGCATGAGACGGACGAGGAATAAGAGACCAGGTAGCCCGGGAAAGAAGCGTGCGCATCTCCTCATCCATCGCAGCCTTCCAAGGAGGAGATGCAAGAGCTTCCACATAAGAACGATCCATAAGGATGGCAGAAACAGATAAAGCAAAGTGACGAAAAACAGGAGCTAAGCGATCATAAGTAACAAAACGAGAGATGGGATGAGCAGTACAAGAACGCGTACCCTTACGGAGAGCAATAGGAAGATCCAAGGCAGAGGATGAAGCAGGAGGCAGCGCTGCAGGCGTGGAAGAGGGAGCCGCAGCCCCAGAAGAGTGAGGGACAAGGACGTGTAAGGAGGACGACGGCGATAAACCAGGAGAGGCGCCGGAGGTGCTGGAGACTGAGGAAGATCAGAAAGGGGAATAGGCCGCGGAAGGGGAGAACATAAGAACCAGAAGAGGGGGAAGAATCAGGAGAAGAGGAATAAAAAAACTGGGTTTCAAAAAACGTGACATCAGCAGAGACAAAGTAACGGCGAGAAGGGGGATGATAACAGCGATAACCACGCTGGGTACGGGAGTAACCAACAAAGATACACTTGAGAGAGCGAGCGTCAAGTTTGTCACGACCAGGAGAGTGATCATGTACAAAGGCAGTACACCCGAAAACCCGAGGGGCGAAGAGCTGAGCCGGTAGGCGAAGTATTATCATATAAGGTATAAGGTGAGACGATAGTCGCCTAAAAAACCATCAGCAGTATTTGAAGAGCTGAGCCAAAAGTTCAATTCTTTGAACTTTTTAAAAGGCGAAGTATTATCATATAAGGTATAAGGTGAGACGATAGTCGATTGGCGGCCGGGAGGTTACCCCGAAGTTCATCCTCTAGGTGAATTCCTATTGTTTGAGCTCGGGGTGGCCGGGAGGTTACCCCGAAGTGAGTTCCTTAAGGTGAAAGAATAAAGAGAAGAGAAAGGAAAACTTTAAATCAAACCTCTCCTCAAAATGCCAATCCTGGAATCTACAACCATACTGAAGAGGGTACTCAACTCAAACCCTATCTCTATACTCAATGAAAGCAAAATCCAACCCGAAAGAAGCTAAAGGAAGCGCACTGAACTCCAACCCGACACTAAGGAAACCGAAGCCCTAGAAGTACTCAATTCAATCTATCAATCTACAACGAAGCCCACTCACTCTTTCAGAAGGGAAAGGAGAAATACAATTCAACACGTCCTCCAATCCCCTCTACAGGAATACAATCGACAACCCGGGCACTCGAAATCTACATCCCCCGATCTTCGGTCATCAACTCAAATCAAACCCAAAGCTGAAGTTATCGACTCTCTGTCCGGAACACCCACTCACTCTTTCAGAAGGGAAACTTCAACCCAATACGAAATCTACACATCAAATGAAAAGCTATCAATTTACATCCCCAGATCAACAAAACAATCTAGAAATCGACAAACGAGAAATGGCAATCTCTTCTCTCGACAAACGAGAAATGCCAAAACGAGATCTTTCTATCTCTCGACAAACGAGAAATGCCAATCCTGTAATCGACAACCACGGATCAAATCAATATAACAATCGACGACTGAAATGGAATCTCTATACTCACGAGGTTACTCAACTCAAGCTAAAGTCAAATACAATACTCAATGAACTGGACACTTCCTTTCACCTCAATTGCATTTCTAGCTAAATAATTGAATCCCCAATCCCGGAAAAGAGCTAAGCTGATTGCTTCCAATCCGAGATCAACATACATATCTTCTTTCTCTACTCAAATCAAACTACCCCTTTTCAAGAGCGACTTCCCTTACTCCTTTCCATTCCATTCATTAGTTCTCTTCCGTTCCGTTCCCTTTCCTTTCTATTCATTAGTTCCTTTCCTCTTCCTCCTCGTCTCTCGCTTCCTGCTCGTCTGTCGATTTCAGTATTCCTGGGATTTAGCTCTCTTTCCTGTCATTTGTCTGTCTTTCTCGATTCTCCTGTCATCTGTCTTTCTTATCGTCAGGTTGTTTGAAGGATCTGGTCTGCAGCCTTCCCTTTCTTCGATTGACTGCTCTGGTCTTCACTCCTAGAGAAGATCAAGAGCTTAGGGCAGACCAGAGGAGTGAATGCAAGAAAAGAATCAGGTGGTCATACCTGCTATAAGCAAGCAAAAGTAAAACATGCTCAACAAGAGTAGCTCGATCGATCGCATGGCTTCGATTGGTTTCCGTCTAATCAATGTCTAGGGGTCCGCCTACCTAATCTTTCCGCGGGTACGATCTATACGACCACATTCCTTAACGGGGTAACTCGCCCAGCCCAATCAATCCAGCTTCGCCCGTTCCAGTCCCATAGGAGTGACATTAAGGCAAAGCCACAATTTGGCCTCTTTTCCCATAAAACCTTTGAAGTCATAAACCTCACATAAGAAACCCTAAATAAAGGATAGGATATCCCACGGAAGGAGAAGGGTCTGGGATGAAGCCAGACGAACTGCCCAAAGAGGGGAAGCAGACTGCCATTCCTTCAGGGTCTAGGAATGAGCAGGGTGAAAACCCTGAAGGGAACGATCAAGCAAAGACTGCTGAGGCAGCAGAGCAAGGAGGTGAAGGAGAGATGCAGGCAACTCCGGTGTGAGCCGTGGAGTGTCTTTTCTTTTTTCTTGCAGAAGGAGGATCCTGGGAAGTCTAGCCTTTTTGCTTAGTTTTGAAGTTCTTCCTTATAGATAGGCTTGAGGGGGAAAAGATATATTTCTGTCTTTAGCAGCTGAGGCGTGAATAAGTTCTCAGCATCTCAGAATAGAATAGATCAAGCCCTGTAAGTACACAGGCATTCAAATATCATTTTTTGATATCTTCGTAAGCGCCAGTCTATTGCTTGTTCCGAAGGGTCAAAGATGTCTAAAATCAATTCATTCTGGTAAAGCCTAGCCATTGTCAAGTTTCCAATTGCTAGCGTATCTCTCAGAAAGTTGGAATTCCCAGAAAATCTCAGTGTGGCTTGATGAGTTTTCAAAAAAGTCTTAGGGTAGCGAAGGTACATAATATAAATCTATCTCTCAGCCTTCCATAAAGAAGTTTTTGAAGGTGTTCGAAGAATAACGAAGAAAGCTCAAATTTGAGGGGAATTTCAGGTGGGATTCTGGCGTAATGTTGTTAAAGTGTGGAAAACTCTTTCGTCACCACGGAGCATAACTGCAACTCAAACTAAGACCAGGAAGACAACTATACTGGCACGCGCACTCTTTCCAAAGCTAAAAGCACCTCCTACACTTTCGAACTACTACGCATTGGAAACGAAGCAGAGCAGATAGTCACCATTATTACACCATAAGACCAGCGACCAACTAATGGTTCTTTTCTTACTTCAGACTCATGGAAAAGAATAAGAGTCAACCCTGAGACTAAGATGAATATTTAGTAGAAAAAAGCTTACGTAGGGAGGAATGGTGCCTATTACTATGTTTTACCTGCTACTCGCCTTAATAAATCAGAAAAAAGTCCAGTCTATATTCTCTCAATAGGAGAGACTACTCCACTACTACCTGGGGATCGACACTACTTCCAACACTCAGATTTGGCTTAGACTAAAGCCACAATCCACTTTTGAAACTAGCAAACTACTCTTACTCGCACGCGTACTACAACTGCCCCTGTCTTACCTCCTCCTCCGGTCTAAGAACGAGAGAGCTAACACTACCAATAATAGAATTCAACTTTCGCTAGGGCGCCGTCCTTGGCAACGCAGCAGAGAGTTCCTTTAGTGCATGAGACCAGGAAAACTCGATCGACCGGGGGTGCTTTCAGGAGTCTGAGTTCCAGGAATAATGAATAAAAGAAAAGACTACCGATTCCCCTTTAAGTAAGCCACTCTAGTTTCCGTTTTCACTTGAACTAAAAGTTTGGAGTTAACATTTTCTAGGACGCCGCCTTAAAAGAAAAAGACCACCCATACGAGCATAATAAGACGCCTTGGAAGGGCCTAACCTTCAAGATAGGGGGATTCCCAACATTAGCCAGCCGCTTAGATACTCAACCCTCCCTGCCAAAGACTTGCGAATACTCATGTTCTTTGGTACCCAACAAGCAACGGCTCGCTCGAAAGCCGTTGCGCGTTAGCACGCTCAGCCGTTTTCTCGCTGGGTCAATCCTACTAAGAACCATGCTAAGGCTTCGGGCGAGCAAATGAACTAATGGGTGAACTGCTTGCGGGGAAGACCCGCCATAAAACTAGAGAAAGATAGAACACTACCAATACTGGGGAATTTCCCTGATAGAAATCTTTGTCGGGAGGGAAGGCTAGTAAGACCTCCAGCAAGAGACAAGTAAACCCCTGGTAGCTCCCTCGATCTTATCCTCGGGCATCCATACTCTTTCCATTCATCTTTTACCGGTCAGCGAACCGTATAGCTCCGTTCAGGTCAGTCTTGGGAACCATGGCAATGTCAAAGTAGAAGGGTTGGTGTGGCCTAGTTAAGCCTGTAGTACTGAAATGCAAATCCACATGAGTCTTGTCAAAGTTCCCTCATTACTCCTGCCAGAACTGCAATCGGAAGTCGTGGGAATGTTTCAAATAATGAAATGAATTAGCCCTTTTCCACTTCAAGGGGAACCCAGAGGAGTGGTAATTAGAGATGTTCGCATGGAATCTCTTTTCTTAGTAGGGTGCCCCTTACATATATAGGTAGACCGTCTATGATTCACCGTAGTGTCGGCTTGAACGAGAGATTTTGTTTTTTCGAGGGAGCGAACGAGCGAAGCAGGGGAAGGGAAGAAGGAGGTTGACGGACTAGATTCGAACCTATTGGAGCCTAGGAGCTACCACCGGAGGGAACCTGTTTTCACAGGAATTTCATATCTTCCTTGCCCAACAAGCAACGCGGACTGGTGCGTTTAGCATAATGTCGGAATAGCAGCTGTGAATAGAATGCGAAAAGGAATTTCCACTAGCTCCAAATTAGTTGAATGAAATCTATTACAATAGAGCACAGAACAAAGAAAATAGAACTAGCAATCTGCAAGAGTGGTATAAACCCTGATGTAGAAAAAGTTTTTTTCATTTGAATGAGTGGTGGAGGAATGGTGTAAGAAAGAATAAGTTGAAGGACGTGACTACTCTTGTCGACGGGGGTTGCTTTATTTATTTGCGAACTTTATAACGAGCGAAGGGCATTCGGATGTTGAGAATTCATCGACCCTCGAGCGTTAATGCTCGTGCCCCATATCGTAGTAAGTAAGGGCTCAGGGCTTGCCTGCTCAGCAGATAAGCTATTTCGACTTGCTTTTTCCCATTCTCAGTGAGACTTCTTCAGATGAAGTCCCAGATGCCATTAATTTCTTTGCCTAAAGCGTCTATTCTACTGTATCTTTGGTGCGAACTTGCCAATCGAGTGTGAGGAAGTTATGAAGAGTTGACAGGCGCCTTCTTTATAGCCAGAGAGTAGGATTTGAGATGGCCGGTGGGTTACCGACCGTTTCTTAGAAGAGAGCCAGAGAGCTTATTCAATGTAGGCAAAAAGCCATAGGAAAAGGATTTTATGTTATGACCCCGCACGCCCTCCCTCAGGCGATTATCAAAGTGCTTTTTTCGTGACCGCCTTTTAGTCGGTGGCTGCCAAGATGTAGCTATGATCGCCAACCAATATGATTTTCTTCATTGGTGAACAATTTCATAGATAGAGAGGACAGAAGTGCAATTCGTTCAATTAGTTAGGGCAATAGAGAATTCCTGCTAGCCCGTAGCGTTGAAAGACGAGCTTGCATCGAGAGGAGCAGCGTCCTTCAGAGTTAGACCGGCAATCCCTAGTGGAACACTTTGACCTAGCACTTCCCAGTTCCTGTGGTTGTAGAAAGCACCTTTCCTAGCAGATAAGGGTAAAGCTCTGAAAGCTCATACTAGTGGAAGCGAGAATATCATGTGATTTTATAGTAAAGCTTCGTTTCATTTCTCCAGGAGGTCATCGGCGGAAACATACATGACTTCAGTGTTGAAGCTGACTGAGTTGACACGAAGGACACTTACAACATGCATGTGTTAAGCATATCACTAGCGAACACTATAGGAATTGGTTTTTCTTCATAGACTTCCCCAGTAATTGGCCGAATACGCCGCCTACTCCACTGACTTATCTAAAGGCGAGGATGGGTCCATATTCAAATAAGGCAACAAGAGCTTCTGGCAATCGGTGAAACTTTCTTCTTCCTTTTTCTCAGATCGCCAAACCTGTTCTCTTTTCTTCCTTGCTCCACAGTCAAATCTCTATTATCATCCTCCGAGCGAGTGGAACTACAGTGAAAGGAGCCAGAAAGCGAGCAAAAGTAATTGGATTGAATGAAAGAACTACCCACGATCCTGGCTGATCCAACTCCAAAGAAGCAGTCAATACTTTCCAAACAAGCCTATGAAATAACCGCATGTTTGAAATAGCCAAGGTAAGTCTTTCTAGTGAGATGCATTCGAGTATGAGGAGCGTTGAGTCAAGTAGTAAGCTGGATATAGCGAATAGAAAAGCTACTTGTAGGCGAGATGTTCCTAACTTCGAATTCCATTTCGTTAGTAGGTAAAGAAAGAAAAGCACTGGCTGGCCTTACTACCTTACCAACACTATGCAGCAAGCAATATTGAAGTTGTGAGGTTGTTGTGACTCGCCCTGAGCTTGAGACTTGCCACTGCTTTGGACTCATAGTGGTAGGTATGAAGAGTAGAGAACTCCTTTGACATGGGTCACAGCTATTCTGGCTATAGGCTAAGCAATGTTGGGGAGACTAGACCACTTTCAAGATATGGTACGGATTTTGGATCATATATGTGATCAACTCCTCTTTTCTCGAGGCTAGATTCTTTCTTTTCCCTTATCAATTCTGCTATGCGGGCCGCATTGGATGGACTGAAATTCCAGTAAGTAGGGCAAGGGTCATTCTCAACAATGAATAGAACGCCCCAAGCAAAGGAATGGATTGGCACGAGGTTCTGAAAAGCACCATTTAACCTAAGAGTTTGGCATATACCTAGGACCACAGACGGGGTTTATTTAGCTCTATTAGGATGTGGAATAAGCCCAAACTTCTCCTTGGTATCCAATAACCAAACGATAGCAACGAAGAGTACTACCAATCAGATCCTGGCGGATCCCTCTTGCTCACATAGAGCACTGAAAAAGGAGCAATGCTTAGTACATAGCATTCATTACCCTTCTCTGCTTTAATAAATATGTCCCATTCCATCTTACCGGTAAACTTTCAACGTTGAAAGGGAGAGGAAAGAAGACGAGAAAAGAGATAAGGTGAAAGCGAAAGAACCTGAGGAACTTATTACCTACCATTCTTAGAATATTAAAAAAAAGAAGCACGCATAAAGAAATAAGTAGTTAAGTGCATCAAGTTGTGTGGTTCCCCAGCAAGAAGAAAAGTAAGCCATCTTATTTGTTTGCTTCCGCACAAAGGCATTGAAGAATTCAATAGCTTTATACCACCATCTATGCACCTCTAACATAGGAAGAAAATTCGGGGTAAGCTGCTACTAGAACTAGGGAATGCGCCAGACCGGGATACCTATGCGTTGTAGGAGTGTTCTTTTCCACGCCAAGCGAAAACCTGTCCCGCCTCCTTTTCCCTTTAACGCAACTAGGTAACAATCCCTCGCTTCAGTCACTAGTAGGAAAGCCAGTAAAGTCAGCCAGCACCACACCAGCCAGCCCGAACGAAGGAATAGTTAAGCAAGCAGCGGAGTCGTAGACTATTGAAAGACGAGATGGGATCTTCCCTTCTTATCCTAAGCTGTGTTGGTCAAAAGGCTACCTAGAGAGGTGGCGAACAATGCAAGTGCCCTACGCAAGAAAAAAAGGTTTATTTGGATAGCTTTTGACAGAGGTGGTAAAGAGTATCGGTTTCAAGTGCAGGAAGAGGTAGTCAAACAAGCAAGCTCAGAGTACAGAACTGATGAGAAAATAAAAGTGCACAATGGAGTAATCGAAGGCTGTTTGTGGGGAATGGGCATGATTGGAGGAAAAAATGAATTAAGGAAGTTCATGACAGCAGTGTGGGAGGCCATTCGGGAATTCTCGGCATCAACCCTCATCGCTTCTTTCCTGTCCTTGCTTGCTGTGGCAAAAGGTAAAAAAAAAAAGGCGGGGATTGACTATGAGATGTAAAATCGGCATTCTTGAATGGAGTACTTGAAGAATAAATCTACATCGAGCAACCTCCCCAACCCTTCCCTTCGTTCAGCTCTTCGCCCCTTCACGAAAACCGGAAAAGAAGACAAGGTGTTGAAATTTAGGAAAGCGCTATACGGGTCGAAGCAAGCGTATTTCCCCTTCCCTTTTCGCAATACTCAGCTCTTCGCCAATCGACTATCGTCTCACCTATCCAGTGGGTACCCTTCAACTAATATTCTATTGTATCTCGTTCAGTGACTACCAGGTTCTTCCTTTCATTGTAGGCGTGTCCTAGATCTCCCTTAGGTGAAAGCAAGAGTGCCTAAAGTGTAAGTTCAGATCTCGATCAGTCAAGCCCAAAATTCCCTTATTCTTTATCCTGTTCAGTACGACTACTCAATCAAGTTTCTATCTCAGTCGATTCTCTGTAAATCGTTGATACTAAACGTTTTCCTCAAATGTAAGTTCATCCTAATTCTCATCTCAGTGGGTAATACTAATCAATCTTGAAGTGTAGTAAGATCTAAAGTCTCTAATTTCGAGTAGAAAGATGTTTCCATGTATTCGGTTTTCCAGTGTCATCTTCGGTAGTGTATCAATATGCCTCAAATCGCTAAAGCGAGATATGAGTGAATTCGTCACTAGTTAGGTAATCCAGAATCCCCTCCTTTCAAGTCGTATTTATCTATATGATCGTATTTATCTATATGATAAAAGAACCACTAAATTGTGTTATTGTAAGCTCAAGATAGTATTTGTTATAAGTATTAAGTTCCTAGTGGTATTGTCAAATGTGTGAAGGATTCATCAGTTTGTGATTCTGGCGAGGAAGAAATGAGACTAGTAAGTCTCACCCCAGTATGTTATTCTAGTCTAGGGTGAACCCTTATCGCAAAGAGGAAGAACAAAAAAGTATACCTCCCTAGACCCACAAACCACAGCCAGTAGACCAGACACTCTCTATTTCTTTTTATATTCACTTACTGCTCTGGAAGATACGTTAGCATTTTGTATGTATTGGTCATATGACCAGTGATTGGTCAGAACGAGGGGAGAGATTGCATCTCCTTATAGTATGTGTGTAAGAGGTATGATTTGAGGAGTAGCCTGTGTCTATGTGTAATAGGGTTCTTTTTTTAGTAAATTCTGTTTGTATTAATAAATAGGACTTAACGAATTGAGACCCCCAAATTCCTATATGTATCATAAGCCCCGTCGCTCCTCTCCCGTTGGTCGAGCGGCTTTTCGCTCCATATCTCGAAGTACAAGACCAAATGCATTTCGTGCCTGGTTGTACTTGTTATAGAAGGGAGAACTCACTAAAGTCCAGTGTCTATTTGTGAATTTCAACAAGAGGGAAGTTCAGTGCAGGAAAGAAATAGGTGAGATGGAATTGAGAGAGGGACGAGCTGTTAAGGATGATGAAATTAAATGCTGTTCAAAAATCACTTTGGAAGCTTTTAAGTGCTCACCCTCCCTGTTCATCCATCACTGGAGACTCAACGAATTGGAACGGGATAGAAAAAAGTCACCCACATCTCGCTATCGGAGTTCGTATCCAAAACCTGTTCAAATCAACTCCTTCCTTCCGATCAGCCAATTGCCCTGACCTCAGTCTTTCCAGGCTTGAAGAAAGGAGAGCAGTCCGAGGAAGTCGGCAGGAAGTAAAGCCAATAGTAGCCTGCCCCCCCATTCAAGATCTTTTCTTTCTTATTACTCGAAGAATAGAAATACAGCGCCAACCCTAGTATCAGCACCATGAGAAAAATCAGAATCAACCAGTCACTATCCAAATTGAATAAAGCCCTCGCCCAAAACGAGGAGTCCCACGACGAGATGACTAAGCTCGAGAAAGAGCATACTCCAGTGCTTGCAGTATATCAGTAAGAGAACTTCATTGGCTTGGACCAGAGACAAGTGGCATATATACTTGCTTCATTAGCTTTCTGGTCAGATGATAATCCACAATGGAAAAGAGCTCTTCCCCTCCAAGCTTAGACATATGTGGTTTGACATCACCAAGTAGATCATAATAGAGATCACCTATTGGTTTGACCCGTGTAATATCGCGGAGGAGATTAGTACTATAGGCGAGCTCCCTCTTAAGTAGACAGTAGGACATCCTCTTCTAAGCGCTAGATGTAGCATCCATACTAATAGGCTTCGCTCCTCTCACTTTGTGAGAGTGGCTTTTCGCTCCTCTCATTGATGGGCAAAGCTGCTCCTGGAAAGCCAGAAAACGAGACAGCTACATACTTAGTAGGAAAGTTTAGAAGGGAAAGCCGATACCCGCTTAGCGCCCAGCGAGTAACGTAGGCACGTTACGAGCAGAAGAAGGAAAGCTTATCTGATAGTTCTTCTGATCTGCTCCCACTCCTGGCTTCCTAGGTCTAGTCTGGACTTCTGCCTCGACATTATCAATCAAAGAAAGAAGATACTTATGAGTTTCGGCACTGACTTTCTTTCCCGCTGCGCGCCAACGCTGGCACTGCATAAATAGTAGCTTACAACCATTGGCATAGCAAATACTATCCTTTGCTTTCCCGTTAGCCGTTGATTCCCAACTCTCCTTCCCTTGATTTATTTTGCTTCCTCCCAACAAGCTGAATCTCACCATTCGAGAAGCTATGGAATCGTCGACCCCCTTACCAAGTAGACTATGGATGAAGTCACTTTCGTTTTTTTGGTTGTGTATGCTATGTGTTTGTGCCCAGTCATCTACGAAGTCAATTCGACAAGAAAGCTATCCGATGTATGTATATTCGATATGATAATGAGCGAAAAGGGTGGAAGTTTTGTTACCCGAATATAAACCCTTGCTATACATCCCGAGATGTGGTCTTCGATGAAGCATAATCTTGGTGGTCATCCCAAGCTTTAGTATTGCCAGATTTTGGAAACTGAGAAACTAGCTTGCAAGAAAAGCTAGATAAGCAAATGCGGCCGTAGACATCAGCTAACCCACTTTAGTCGGCTTTCCCCTTCCCAATATTACTTTAGTTTAGGCAGCTCTTCGCCCCTTCATCTATCAGAGAAATCCCTTTCTTCTTCCTATCCCCTTCCTTTTTTTACGCATCTCTTTGATACTGAGAATCCGTAGTTGGATACTTGGTTAGAGAGTCCCACCACACTACTTAAAGTTGAAAGAGTACTCGCCCGTGCCACTTCAATAGCTAGATTCGGAGATCTACAAACCTACTAAGGAAGCGAAGTCTCTGCTTAGTTAGTAAAGTGAAGCCTGTTCTGAATGGAATGGTACTCGTGACCGACAGCACGGTTCGTGGGTTTCGATACCACTTCTATCGGACAGAGTCGAAGATCTTCATTCAATTTCTCCCTATTCGGATGCCCCGCAGATCCAACCAACTTGAAGGGTTCAGGATTCCATGAGCAGCCAGCCAGCAGCCGGGCACCTACGAATATATGTTCTAATGTGTGTACCAGACCTTAGTCTGCCCTACCTTAGAAAGTGGATTTCCTTTCAATTCAAAGAGTAGAGATACCAAAGCGACGGGGCGGCGTAAGATTAAACATGCACATCTTGAAAGAGCAGAAAGTTCTCGTTCATTTACGGCAGCAGAAAGGTCTAAGCGCACCTTGGTTCAGAAGTTCTTTCCGGCAGCTGAGCATGAGAGTGAATTCCCAGAGGAGAAAAGTCAGGCAAAGACTCCCCTCTCTCAATCTCCAATAGCTACTGTTGTCTTAAATGAGATTCTTCCTTCGCCTATTTATATTTAGCAACACAGTCGTGGATGATCGCACACCAGGAAGGACTAAGGGGGATTCAACAGAAAGAGCAGCGGAGGACTTGGAGGATGATCATGCTGTTGGAGAGGCTCCCAATCCCGCTATATATGAGTAAAGGAAAGTTATTCGACGCGCGCTTTATCTTTATGGCTCTTGATTTTGATAGAGAGTGCCAGCCACTCTCGTTGAGTCTTTCATTTCATTTATGGTAGTGCCCTCGGTGCCAAAGATCTCGAACCAGTAGTTGCATTCGTGAAGTCCGAGTCTAGCCTCGCATTCGTTCTAGCGTATCACTGTTATAGGCAGAACAGAGAGTTGCTCACCTCGCAGGGCATATAATTCAAGTTAAGTGAAAAGTGAAGTGAAAGTTCAAGTTGCCTAGAGCGCAGAATCCAGGAGCGAACGAGAGTGACGCAGAGGAGCAAGTGAAACCTCTCAGAGTACGAGTCGGAGTTAATGACATTGCGGCAAGATGCATTCCCGATAGCAGCGAATGGGGATCCCATTGATTGACCAGCTCCTGCGTCTAGGTAAAGAGTAAAGGGCTTACCTCTTCTCATACTCATACATAGTCTGTAGCTTCAGTTGGAAAAGAGTCCGATGATCTATTTCCACACCAGTTGTAGTCTCATGAACTATTTATACTGCTTTCTTCGCCCGGTCGATCATATCCAACCAACTACGGATGCCGTGGAAAGACGATGAACTGGTGAAGTTGCTTTCTCATATTACCTATATCGGCACGGGAAAGATAGAGAAAATGGTAGGTGCAATGAGCCCCTTCCCTTCGTTCAGCTCTTTCGCCCCTTACCGGAATTCTCTTAATCAATCTAAGGCCTCTGGATAGTCTACCAGCTTCATCGACCCCCTTTCGCGACTGCTACTGGCACTCAAAACGAATGATCAGTCAATCCTACTCATAAGAGAAGGACACTTGGACCCGCAACTCCGGTCGTGAATGGTGCCATGAAGGACTTACTGAGGGAGCACGCCAAGGAACGATTGATTACTTATAAAGATTCCCAAACCGGGATTCATATCAATCAAAGGTGCAAGGGGCGAAGGAACCCGAGCAGCCTGCCCTCTTCCTCTTCTTCCGGGCACTTGCTTTGAATCACTGATACCCGGCAGGTGCCATGAAGAGTAGTCAACTTGTGATGCTACTGAAAACTGAGTTTCACTTTCATTCTTCTTCTCGGGTTTGGGGAAGTTCATCAGTCGATCCTCTTTCCCTGGCATACCATTAAGCATCATCAGCAGCTACTGGTTAGAGACCGACGGCATGCGAATCTTGATCTGACTTTCACTCTTCTTCCTTCCGCAGAAGGGCTACTTCTATCCGCTACGGCACATGAATCCTCTTTCTCTGATCCGGCACATGAATCTGATGAACCTGACGCTCTTGGTGTAGCATCTCCGCCTACAACTGTAGTGATAGGGCCTGAGAGGGGTATTCTTTTTTCATTAATAATAAGAGATTCAGATATTTCGTATTCGAAACTGGCAGCAGAGTTCATGATTAGAATAGCTATAGCTACTTGGCACTCATAACATAAGAGAAGATGGTGCCTGGCAACTGACAAGCAAGTGATTTGAATCTTTATCTGCACTTTCTCCTTCACCAGCTGGATATTCAAACTATATTGTTCTATGGCGCTCGCCCCCATACCTTGAAACCCTATCGCATGCATAGAGCACGTTCGACCCTTGCACTAAAGAGAGATGAATCCTCTGTCTGGTAAGGAAATCCCTTCATTTAATGCTGCTGGTCACGGGCACAAGAAAGAGTTCACTTATGGTTGATGTCTTTCTAATTTCCCATAAACTCTTCCTCTACCCCTCCCTCTACCATTCCTTTCCTGGCTATAGAAGCTGGGACTATTTTCACTTACTTAAATCCAATTGCGGTCAGGTCCTTCAACTCTGGTTCTTTCAGCTTGAAACATTCCTACTCAATGTAGGTCACTCACTGCCTTTATAGTAGGATTAAACTAAGTAAGTCAGAGCTCCACTAAGAAAGAGTTCTTAGTTTTTAGGGATGGCACTCCCTGGCTCTATGTATGCGGCTTGTAAAGACTTTGAATTGAATGAAGAAAGATCGGATCGGTAAAATAGCTGCAGGAAAGCCAAAACAAAAGGAAAGCATAAAAAAAACAAGGAATCCACTAATCCCGGTCATCCCAAGCACCCTCTGCCGCCCAATAACCAGAGCCACGGTTGGGACAATTTTCCAGAACCCGATCTACAGCCGAATAGAAACTCGTACGTAAGCATACACACTTCGAGCAGAACTCAAAGCGATCATAGCGCTGATCCCCTTACCTACATAGCCATTCTTGCAGATCCGGGCGTTGCGTGCTTGTTTTGCAAGATTTCGCTTTCAGTTCGTAGAGTTGATCAAACATGTGTTCAGCTTGATTCGTTGGTGCAGTCACTTCGTTTGCTTTGTGTGCTCCTTCGGTTTTCTACTAGCATAGTATATTGGCTTTTCTTTACCATTTTGATCATCCTGTGCTAGCCTCCTACCATAAGTAGGCCAAAGAATACACATCAGTATTAATCTAAAGCAAATGCCATCAACAAGCGAAGCGGAGAGAATCCGGTCACGACTGGCCCGGAGCGTAGCGATAACGAGATCGGCTTTGAGAGCTGAGAGCATCAGCAACAAGGGAGTTATTCAAGCTGTTGCTGTTGTAGTAGCTAGGTCCTGTACTACGTCTTAATTGTTTGTTAGGAGTAGTTGTAGCTCGTTTTATGGCTCTTGTAGTGGCTACCTTAATTGTTTGTTAGGAGTAGTTGTAGCTCGTTTTATGGCTCTTTGTAGTGGTAGTTTGTTTGTTAGGAGCAGTTGTAGCTCGTTTTATGGCTCTTGTAGTGGGAAAATAGCCTATACCATAAAGTACCATCTTGAGGGAATCAGAAAGGAGCCAATCAAATGCCTTCCATAAGTAGTCCCATCAAGAGGGAATAAGATAAGAGAACCCCCCATAAGTAGTCCCAGCTTGAGGGTATCCCCTGATAGAGCTCGAGCGTATGCGAGAGGGAATAAGAGAAGAGGTAGTAAATACACTTCAACTGGAGAAATCCCTTCCCTAAAGATGGCACTGTTTGTGTGGGGAATAAAAGAAGAGATTCGAGTAACAAAGAAAGACAACAGGAAATACTGGAAATGCCCTCTAATTCAAGTACCATATTTAGGGGAAAATACATCATATAGAAATAGAAGGGTGAGGGATGACAAAGGTAGGCAAAGGAATATAGAAATAGAAGGGTGAGGGATGACAAAAGGAATAAGAGGAAAGAAGGTGCGAGTTCTAGGTAGTAGTTGTCATTGAGCATCATAAGTGTGTCCAGTAACCAAATGCCATAAATGAACTCAGAGGTAGTACTTGTGATTGAGCATCATCCAGGTGTTCAATAACCAAATCCCTAAATTCACGAGTTTCAATCTCTCCTACCTTTAGTGCTCAATCTCTCAGTACCATACACTTTAGTGCTCAATCTCTCAGTACCATACACTTTAGTGCTCAACAAAGAGCCCGGGCTCCTCTCTGAGAAGGAAAAAATTGAATCTAACTAGTTTCCTATGATCTATCGCAATCAAAGTAGCTTATTTGCTGCGTCTCCCGTAAGTAGTAATAGAGTGAAATCCATGTTTGTAAGTGAAATGATATCTAATGTGCGATTTTATTGTGGTGAAACCATGAAGACTTTGGACTTCTTTTTTCTTATCATTGAAGAAAACTACAAGCTGAATTCTAGGGAATTTTTAATGATATCTGGAGTCTCTTCAACTGCTATAGAGGAACGGTGGTACGAGATGGAGCCTTACCTGACCTGCTTTGCTGATAGAGCCTCAACTGCTATTCAACTGCTATAGAGTACCGGTTTAGGGTGCTAGGAGCCTATAGAGTACCGGTTTAGGGTGCTAGGAGCCTATAGAGGAACGGTTTACGTTGGTACGAATGTAGCCTTAACAGCTTTGCTGATGTATCCTTACTTTCCTGATGTAGCGTGAACTGCTTTGCTTACTTCTTTCCTGAATGCTTTCCTTACTTGTTTCCTGCCTGAACTCCTTTCTTTCTTTGCTGCCTTTGCTGTTGAATTTGCGTTCCTGACTTCTTTCGTGAACTGCTTTGCTCAATTCTTTCTCGAGGAACGTTTTCCGTTGGTAGGCGATCTTTCTCGAGGAACGGTTTCCATTGGTAGTCGATATAGCCTGACCTGCTATATAGGCTAGTAGATGTATCCCGAACTCCTATGTAGGCTAGTAGATTTATCCCGAACTCCTATACTAGTAGATGTATCCCGAACTCCTATATGGGAACGGTTTACGTTGGTACGATAGGAGGTTGGTACGATAGTAGATGTCTCCTGACCTGCTTTCTTTGCAGCGTTTGCTGTTGAATTTGCCTTTGGTGCCTTTGCTGTCCAAACTTGCTTCCTTGTCTTTCCTGCCTTTGCTGTTGAAGTCTTTCCTTACTTTGCTGTCCAAACTTGCTTCCTTACTTGTCTGTCTAATTATATTAGTACCTGGTATATTATTTTAGTTCCTGCCTTTGCTTGATTGGAAATTCCCCTTCCTAAATGGGATGTCTAATTCTATTAAGAAATGGGATAGGAAATTCGTTCCTATTGGGATGGTATAGGAAATATTACCTCTTTGGATGGGACTTGCCCTGTTGGTATAGTAAATGCCCTCTAAAATTGTACCTCAATTAGCTGTTTTCTATTACCTGGAAATTAGTTATTCAATTTGAGTGCCCATTCTATTAGTAAATGGTATAGTAAATTATTTCCTGAATTATCGATTGAAAATTCTACTTCCTAAATTGTATGCCCAATTCTATTAACAGCTGGGATAGGATTTGACCTCTCTGTACCTAAATTTGATGTTCTCTATTAAGGAATTGACTTTTTTTTTTCGTTCCTGAATTTCCTGGCTTTTTCTCTTAGTAAATGGTATAGAAAATTCGTTCCTCAATTTTCGATTGAAAATTGTATCAAGTGTCAAGTCTCTTCTGTATCTATCTCAAACCCTTACTCTAACTCAACCCCTGAAAGGTTCGATCTGTTATTCTGAATGGTTCGATCTGTTATTTCTGTTATTGTTGTACCCTTAACCTCTCGTAAAGGGGCGAAGAGCTGCCTAAACTAAAGTAATATTGGGAAGGGTAACCCCTCTGTTTAGCTGCTGTTGTACACGGAAACTCTCAGAAACCCTAATAGCAACCCGTAACTCAAACCCTGAAAGGGCCGTTCTCTAAGTCAAACCTTTAAGTGTGCGTTCTCTAAGTGAAACGGTGAGTGGCCTTAACTGAAAGTCTAACTTAAACACTGAACTTCTAACTGCAACCCTTCCCGTAACTGAACTTCTAACTTAAACCCCGACTGAACTTCTAACTTAAACCCTTTTTTGTGCGTTCTCTGTATCAAACTGAAAATTCGTTCTGTATCTCTAAGTGAAGCAGCCCTAACTCTGTATCTGTATCTTACTATCTGTATCTGAAACTCAAAAGGGCTAAGTCTGTATCTAACTCAAAAGGGCTAAGTCTCTCTGAAACCAACCCTTAATCCCGTAACTGACAGGCTAACTGAAACCCTGAAAGGAAGGTCCGTTCTTTGATTGTTTTGATTGTTATGTCTGTTCCCCTTACTTAACTGCTATTCTATCTTTCCTTTGTCTTTCGCTGCTGTTGTAGATGGTAATTTAAAGGGTAAACTATGTAAGTGTCTGTTAAAGGGTAAACTATCTCTTTAGTGTTGTACAAGGGCAGTTTCATATACAGTGGAAGTTTAATAAAGGTTAATGTCAGCAACCCTAAGTGAAACCTTGAAGCTCTAACTGAAGTGCCCTAACTCAGTAACTGAAACCTTGAGGTCCGTTCTTCTAACTGCAACCTTTAAGTGTGCGTTCTTCTCTACTTCTCTAAGAAGTGTCCGTTCTTCTAAGTCTACTTCTCTAATTCTTCTAAGTCTACTTTCTCTAAGAAGTGTCCGTTCTTCTAAGTCAAACCTTGAAGTGTGCGTTCCCTATCTCTAACTGCAACCCTGCAACCGTAACTGAAAGCCCTGAAGTGGAAACCCCGTGAAGTGTGCGTTCTTTGAATCTGGTAAGTTGGATCTGTTATTTTAATCTGAGGAATGTTATCTGTTCATTCTGAATCTGAGGAATGTTAGCTGGTATTGTAATCTGAGGAATCTGAGCTGTTATTGGAATCTGTTAAGTAGTTGTAAGTACTCTTTTTCTGAGTGGTTTTCGCTGTTAATTGGTCCGTTGTCGCTGTTAATGTTAATTGGAATTCAAATCTGTTTTCGCTGTTAATTGGAAGTCTCATCTTTCTGAGCAGTGTAATCAGTAGTGTAATCTGTAGTGTAAGTATACTCTTTCTGAGCATTGGAATCTGTAGTGTAAGTCTACTCTTTCTGAGTGGTTTTCGCTGTTAAGTCCGTGTACATGGGAAGTCCGTGGAAGTCTACTCTTTATGATCCGTTGTCACTGGTAAGTCCTTGGAAGTACTCTTTAGTTAGCTGCGGTTGTACCCGTAACCTCTTTATTAGTAGTTGTGGATTTCTCATCCGTTGTATATGGAAATACTCTTTTCTTTCTTTCTGAGTGGTTGTAGATTTCTCAGTAGTTGTATATTTCTCAGTAGTTGTAGATGTAAAAACTCTTTAGCTGCAATATGTACGGTTACCCCCTCTTCTACCTCCCTTCTGTGTATGCTATTGCTGTATCTGTGTACCTTGGGTATTCTATTGCTTTATCTGTGTACCTGACCTGCTTCTATTCGTTCTCGTCGTACTTTGCCCCATCTGTGTATGGTTAGTCTATTCCTTTATCTGCAACTGCTTACTTACCTGGCTATTCTCGATCTGTAACTGCTTACTCAACTGGGTATTCTGTATCTGTATCTGCTTACTTACCTGTATATTCTGTATCTTTACCTGCTTCTATTCTCTCTCGCGTACGAACACCTATCAGACCCCCTAAGCGCGGAGGAGGGGTTTTATTAGCATTAGCAAATAATTGGTTTTCGACGCGGAAGATAGCTCGCTTTTAAGTTAGGTATCGTTATTTCTTTTTTTTCTACTTATTCTAGTTCTTACCTGTAGGGTTCTTTCCTTTCTTTTTCTCGTTATGTCAATTTGTACACTCATGGGTGTTTTGGGAAACCTTCACCCCTAAGGACCTGTAACGGGTTCGTTCTACCTCCGTCTATGCTATCCTTTGCTTTGCTGTCCTATTTTGACTCTGTTGTAGTTGAACTACTATTTGAACTCTGTTTGCCCTCCTTCTATTTGACTAGGGTTTGCACTACGTCTATGTTGAACTCCTGTTGTACTGATCCTATGCTTTGCTTGTACTGATGCTCTGCTTTGCTTTCCCATTTTTCCTCTCCTCAAGCCTAAGTATCTTTATGTGCCGTTCCTCTCTTCATCTGTATGTTCCCCCGGGGATATGTACGGTTACCTTTCTTTCTTTCCTGACTTCTTTATAGAGGAACGGTTTACTATAGAGGAATGGTTTACGTTGGTACGAGATACGGTTTACGTTGGTAGGAGTTGCTAGGAGATGTATCCTGAACTGCTATATAGGAAGGGTTTACGTTGGTAGTATATCCTGACCTGCTCTAGATGTAGGGTCAACTGCTCTATGCTTTCCTGCTGGAGGGTCAACTCCTATAGAGGACCGGTTTCCCGTGCTAGGAGATAGAGCCTTAACTGCGGTACGAGATGTATCCTCACTTTCCTGATGTATCCTTTCCTACTTTCTTTCCTGATAGAGCCTCAACTGAACTCCTATAGAGTAACGGTTTACTATGAGGTATATAGTACCGGTTTACGTTGCTCGGAGATGTATCGTCAACTGCTTTCTTTCCCTAATTCTTAACTGCTTTCCCTAATTCTTAGGTGCTTTCCTTACTTTGCTCTGAATTATAGGGTGCTTTCCCTAATTCTTTCTGTTTGAATTTGCCTTGGTTACTTGTCTTTGCTGCCTTGTCTGTCTAATTCTACCTGACTTGTCTGTCTAATTCTATTATTAACTGGTATATGTGCTAGTTCCTGGTGTATATGCTTTGAGTTTAGTACCGTACTCAACTATTCTTATTTCATTGAATTTTTAGTGGTATACAGAGATCTCATGTGAAGATGCCTAATCCGATGCCCATGACAGAGCAGCCATCCATTGAGTAGGCTAGGCGAGAGCACGTCTCAGGTCAGTATGGAGAGAGTTAATGCATTCTCTTTCTATTGTATAGAAGTTCTCACACCTCGCTATACCTTCCCCTTAGTCGGGATTCTCTTCTAGCTGCTGCAGTTAATTACTTAAGGTGCACAGAAGCTTTTATAAGATGGAATTGGTACATTATGGTTTGATCGCTTCCTCGTACGTATCCTTTCCTTATGTTTCTTGTCCCGAATAAGCGTACTTATAAGAAGTGTGTGCCAAAGCTAACTCGCCGGGTGTCTTCTTCTCCGCACCTTTCAGTATCTTTTCCCCTTCCCTTACGTTCAGCTCTCCGCCCCTAAAGAGGCAAATACTGCTGATGGGCGGGAGGAGAGAGAGGCTTACCTCCCAAGTTGATGAGTTTTGGATAGATTGTTAAGATCCTCATTCGATAGAGCAATCCCAGATTCTCAATGAAAGGGCTTGTCAACCGAGTTTGACTTGCTTGAGGAATGGGAGTAGGCAGTGAAGCTTAACGAAGGTAGGAAAGAAAGGAATTCGCTAGTTTTGGGCAATTAAGGATAGGGAATGCAGGGACTCAGAATTTTCCTTGCGCTAGGTGTGTTAACTTACTTAAGACTGGCACATGAAAGAGGCTTAAGAATCTCATCACAATCAGTAGGACCCTAAAGAAAGAGTGAAATCAATGAAGATCCATGATAGGATAGCAGCCATGGCAGTCTTGCTTGAAGAGTCAAAGGTATGAAGTAACTCGACTGATAAGGAGAGGAATGTAATAGCTCGACTGCAAGGAGAGGAAGGGAGGCAATTCGTGAAAGCACTCAACTGATGAAAAGAGGGCGAGAGAGGATGACATCAAAGATACCGGAGATGACAATGATCGAGATTCGAGGATCGGATGGATGCTGATACCTGGACCTCGAATGGAGGGATGGCAAAAAGATTGGATGCGGATCAGCGGACGTGGCTGCGACTGGATTTCTCGATGGATGAGCTACTGGATATGCGACTGCTGATGCTGCTTCATTCGCTATCCCACGGTGCCGGATCGAAAACCTGCATCAGTAGCTGGGAAATAAGAAAGACCCGCAGCATATCCATTAGCGGATCGAGATCGGGAAAGAGAACCAAAAGGGCGTCTCAGACAAAGGTGCCATCAGCTAAGGAAAGCCTCTTCTTACAAGTAAGAAAGAATCTGAGTCTTTCTTCAGAGCTATATATATACAGATGCAACTGGAGTGGGGAATGAATGTCCTCTAATCCTTTGCCTTTTCATTGCCCTATTTGAGTAAGGGGAGAACCAGAAGCAGCCAGGTGTTCTCAAAACAAGAACTATCAAATTCTTCGTTATTCCGTGTTAGGCGAAGCATTAAGGGAAACCCGAAAGGAAGCTCAAAGTCCCATTTTCAATTTAAATATAGTCTCATTTCCCTTAATCTATAGCTAGCTTGCTTGGTTTGGTATCCGATTTTATCATATAGTAAGGCAACTTGATGTGCTATCTCGGATAGCTGGGGGCAGGGATCCACCTTGGGGTCACATCATGCTTGCGTGATTGGGTATTGCACTCTATCTCAAGACCGTAAGGGTAAGCATTGCAGATCCTATATGCGAGTTAAGTGCAAAGATCCTGTTGACACAGAGAATTTTTGTTCAGCATACATCTCAAATTGATGTCCCCAATCCAACTAAGGCCAGCATATCGGCACGAGAACACTGAATGTGTTCACTTAGGAAGAGAACTTCTTATGGTCTTATGATGACCGGAACTACTTCTACTGCTACGAACTGTCTTATTGCTTTCATAAAGCGTCAGGAGCGATAGAGCCTCTCGTATCTATGGGTACACACAACTAGTGGTAGATGAGCGCATGAGTTTAGATGGATCAGTTGCTCCTGCTAGATGCCGAGATTCAGAGGCATTGGAAGTCTCTCTCCGGCAAGGCCTTTCTGTCACTTTAAAGAGTAGTGAGCGAGCTAAAGCCAAGTAGAATAGTTGGCTTGGATCAAGAGGGCTCGGTCGAACCAGTTTTCATTCACTTCCTCCTCAGAGGGAGGAATGTCACTTTTAAGAAAAGCTTTTTTCTCTATCGCATGCTGTCTTTTTCTAGCTAACGCTACCGTTGCCTAGAAAAAGACAAGGTGGCGGAATCAAAGGCTGAGAGAAAGGTAGGCTCCAGGCGGAACACGCATCTAGAGAGCATGGCACGCGTCACAATGGTTCGAGTCTGAGGGCTTTGGGTGGGCCATCGCTTTGTTGGGCCTGGATTCACTCTTTCCCATTCCCCTCGTTAGCTCGGGCGGAGATGCTCTCTTCTTTTCTAGACAGGGCTATGGTTGCCTCTGCTATCAGTCATTTGGTTAGTGCTCCGCCTCTCCTGGCCTAGACCCCTATCCCAGCTCTACGCAAGGAGGAGTGAGATATAAAGCAGAGGAGGAGACCCGGGACTGAATTGCTTCGGTAAGAACAGAACTAAGAAGAGTCACTCTATCTTTCACTTACATCCTTTTCTAATGCAGGGAATGGACGCTAGAAGACCCGAGCTAGAGAGCCACGGGCAATTAAAAGCACTCTTCAGAATCAAACCCCTCCCTATTAGGAATGCCTACGGAGTCCTACCCTTTCTTGAACTATAGAGAGATTTTGAATGAACTGATCACTTAATTTAATGAATCGATACAACTAGGCATGAGCAAGGATAGGTGATAGATATTGATCTTTATGTGGAGCGCTGCTCTTTTCTCTGACCCGCCCCTCTCTTGAACCAGGAACTAGGAATACTTGAGAGAGGTAAGTTGAGACCCACGTCCTCCTCCTTACACGGGCATTTCTGACTTTTTGCATTTCTGACTCAAGTTTACTGAATCTCACTCGATAGTGTCTTAGAGCCGCTTTGCTACTCCTATTCTTTCCTCCCTCATTCCAAGAGAGGCTGAGAAGGATAAAGAGGTCGGTCACTCCCCAATCAGAGACTAAACTTACTGGGGCTATTGCCTACTGCGCTACGAGACGATAGATTATCCGGCATGAAGAGGGGACTCCTGCTTAGATCGAGCACTACAGAATGCTATAGTGGTTCTTATTTATTTATATATATACCCCGACATTCCATGCCTTCCCCGCTACCGAAGAGTTCTTCCTTCTTCCTTTCTTCGCATGCCAGCCGCAACTGGGAAGAGTAGGGATAGCGTAGGGGCTCTATCTGGTGTGAATAAGCTAAGGAGAAGGGAAAGAGAAAGATAGCATCTTCCACTTGCCTCAGAAAGACAATAAAGTCGGACGAGAGCTCGGAATTCACAGAAACCATATGCGCTTCCACGCACAATAAAGAAGCGAGGGCGGTCGAACTTTAGGGGCTATGCGAGCACATATAAGTTTATAAATCTCCCCACTTTTGGACCATGAGGAGCATTTTGCTGCTATCTTCAGAGTCTGGTCGGGAGGGCTGCTTCTTTCCGATGGGTTCAATTGTACCTGGGCGTGGTCCTGTACGAAGTTCTCTCTGGGCATGGTTCCGACCTCAGAAGACCAGGAAAGTGAGATACTAGACGAATAGTGAGCACGAGTGAATCTACAACTGAGGATGGTGGGTGTAGTCTCTCACTCCTTGTTTGTTGTGGTCTGTGAATAGTGCTTATTAGTTGGGTCCGTCTCACACTTTCCACGGGTGGATGGCATTGTGCTAATTTCTCTCTTTTATTCATCCGACGAGGAGGAGCACGACCTTCTCAATCTGATATCTTGCTTTTGCCCCGCTTCCCAGCCCCTTTCAGTCGACAAGAGCTACTCCAGTCTGTGTGCTATGCCAATTCCTGAGTTCGCTTCGATCCCATCTATTCGTCCCTTCTCGTGAAGCCGAGCAAGAATTTCATTATATTCTAAGTTCAGTCTGGCGGATTCAGTTGGTGATTCAGTCATGCGATAGTGAATGTGAGTCTGATTCTTCCCTCTGCTTCTTTAGTTGAAGTAATTAGCGAAGCTAGGTCAATCAACTCTCTAGCTACAGCCCCTTCCCTTACTAAAAGCTCTTCGCCAATCGACTATCGTCTCACCGTGGGTACCCTTCGCCTTTTAAAAAGTTCAAAGAATTGAACTTTTGGCTCAGCTCTTCGCCAATTCGACTAACGTCTCACCTATCTATATCCAGTGGGTACCCTTCCCAATATTACTTTAGTTTAGGCAGCTCTTCGCCAATTCGACTAACGTCTCACCTATCCAGTGGGTACCCTTCTTCTTCCTTTTTTTCCAAGCCCAGCAACTATCAAATAAGAGTAGTATATTATATTAGGTTCTGACTGAGGAGTCTATTCTATTCTTTTTTCTTTCTCGGACTGAAATAATCAATCCCATCGCGTCATTCTCACTCGCTCCTTGCTTTTTATCCTGGAGCTACACTCAGAGCTTGAGTCAGTCCGGCTGAGACTGAATGGCGCCCCTTTCCTAACCCTGTCATCGTACGGGATCAAGATCATATAGAAGCGGGTCCCCTTAAACTAGAAACTATAAGTCAGAGTGCGAGACTCATTATATACAATAGAAGAGAGGGACAATGAGTCCTTATTTTGCTCAACTCAAGGATGAGTAGCTCCACCCACGGGATCAGATTCAAGTATGAGTAGCCTTTCATAGGTTCGGATTTGCAGCTTCAGGTTAGCTCAGAGGGGCTTCTTGCTTTTCCTCCTCTTTCATTTTTGATTAGGAAAGGTTATGTAGCTCGACTGAAAGGATCCTTGTAGCTGAGTAGCTACCCAGTGCCATAACTTGCTTTGACTCAGACTGGAACAGAACTACAAGGGAAAGTACGTGAACACTCCGGCTGCATATTCTAATTCACGACAAAGGAAGCACACTTTTGATAGTTCTAAGTTCTTTTACGAGATATAAAGACCACTAGATGTGGATGAAGCCAATAGTGAAAAGAAGGAGCGAAAGAGAATGACGTGGCCCGTTGCTAGCTCATAAGCGGGTTCAACATTAGTTATGGGTGGAAAATACGCAATATAAGGCTGCGTGGAGTGAATGGTGCAATGCCTAAGCCCGATAAGAGGGTCTTAGTTATTAAGGGAGGATGCGAGGGTACGGAATCAGACTCAATGGAGCAAGAGCGAGTGTGAAAAGCGACATAGTCATCGTCAGGGAAAGAATGAATGTAAAGAGACTGAGTCAGGTACATTACATACTGATTCTCTGGTGCTGGATAGGGATCTTTACTTCCTTTCACCACTGGCACAATCAACATAAATTAGCTCTCTGAGCTGCGTCACCTTCTTTGTAGCTCGACTAAAAGGGACGACTGAAAGCACAGACTAAGAGGATGCGGCGAGCGGGTAAGATGGTGAATGGGCTCGGGGGTTCACTTCTTATTCACGTCGCTCTCGCTCGTACCTAATAAGTGATAGGTCTGGACCGGAATTTGGGCAAGGCTACAAAGATAGATTCTTAAGCAGCTACCCACTGGCGGCGGCAAGGCCGGGCACCAGTTGATTAATTAAGTGCTACTCGCTCGAGTCTTTCCCGATCGTCTCCCTCGCTTGCGCTGGAGCCCTCCTTTTAGTCGTCCGTAGAAGCTTTGATTCTTCCTTTCGTACGAGGTTTAAAGAAAAAATATGCGTTCTGGACAGGAAGCAACTGACTCTAATGGAACTCAGACTCTAACATCTGGGAGCTTCGTTGATCTAATTATAAGTTGCACTGCTTTGGTTTCCGACCGAGTCCATATAAAGACAAGCTTGAGTTGTCCCTTCTTTCCAGGTGGGAGGCTCCGCAGGGGTCACACACTGTATGATAATTCCTTCAGGCTCTTATCATCAGTTCATTCAAAGAGATATTGGGGGACACACTTTTTTTCTATTAAGAAGCCCCTTCCCTTCGTTCAGCTCTTCGCCAATCGACTATCGTCTCACCTATCCATATCCAGTGGGTACCCTTCCCAATATTACTTTAGTTTAGGCAGCTCTTCGCCCCTCGTGATTAATAAGCAGTAACTGAGCTTCTATTCCTAGCTGTAACGCTATTCTGAGCTTCTATTCCTAGCTATTCAAACAAGGCATTTGGTTCTTGATGGATACTTGGTTCTAGGTGAGGGAGTGATTGATTCCCTAGTCGGAGATCGCGAGTGTCGGGTCCTATGAGTAGGGAATATACGTGTTATGGATATAAGTTGGAGAATCACTCGTTTTCATCCCGCGGGTACGTCAGAGTCTCTATCAAACTAGGTTACGTAAGAGTCGAATTCAACTAATTTCATGCTCAACAAACTAATTTCATGCTCCACAAATGCATAACAGGAACATTAATTAAACTAATTGCGAAATCAATTCCTAACCCTAATGGCAAAGTCAGTCAAGGTTGAGCTAATTTCATGCTCAACAAATGAGGTATCTTTGAATCCCTTGAGTGCATCTTCAGTTAAACTAATTGAATCTAATTTCATGCTCACTAACAGCATTTATGTTTTTTCTTTGAATCCCTTGAGCTATTCCTATGAGTTCCCTTGAGCTATTCCGAGCTGGCATCATAAGTTCAACTCATTTCATTTTCAGCTCACTGAATTCCGTTAGGTCAAGGCATTATAAGTGAAATAAGTCTCATCTCATCCTAACGGTATATTTGAGTTTGATCCGAGCTATTCCTATTCTGAGCTGGCATCAGAAGTTCAACCCAGAACTGAGCTATTCTTAGCTGTAACGCTATCGCTATTAGCCTATTCTGAGCTATTAAATATTGTTTTATAGTAACAAATTACCCCAACTGTAACAAATTCAAATAATATGTGGTTCAACAACCCCTCCAAATGAGGAATCAACCCCAACTGTAACTGTAGCAAATTCAAATTCATATTAAATGAAACCCTCTAGTCCGCTAATACCAACAGCAAGAGTCGCGCACACGGATCGAACAGAGTCGCGCACAAAGGAGCTTTTTTTTCCTACTAATCCAGAAAGGAGTTCTTTCCTACCCTACAGGAGGGAGCTTACCTGAAACGAATATGTCATTCCCTATAATACCCTGAGCTTACCCTACTAAACCTTAAGAGCTTAGGAGCACCTTTTCTGAGCTTACCCTCAACCTTGAGGACCCTTTTTCTTTATGAGCTTACCCTAAACTTTAAGAGGACCTCTATCTCTCTTTTATGAGCTTACCCTCTTATACCCTACCGAGCTTATTCTATTAACGAACTAAGAAAATCTCCCTACCGAGCTCTTTGGATTAAGCCCTATAAAATATCCTTACCCCTTACCCTACCCATTAGGAGCACCTTTTAAGAGCTCATTTCTATTAGTCCTGAAATTCAAATAGAATACCAAGAGCTCAAGAGCTCATTCGATTAAGAGCATTCTATGAATATGCATATCCTACCGAGCTTATTCTATTAATGGACATAAAGCCAAAGCTCAAGCGCTCTTTTTCTATATAATAATATCCTTAAGAGCTCAAGGATCCCCTACAGTAACCCCAACCCTAAAAGAGGGTAATCGCTCAGTCTTACCTTACTTTAACTTAAGTCAATGGCTCAGTCTTTTAAATGAGGAAAAACGCTATTCATAGCTGGAACTCAAAAGAAGTGAGCAGGAACTAAAACAATAGGTCACTCTCAATTTATGAGAAAAGAAGTAAACCAATTACTAATGATGGAAACCAATTAGTATTTATAAGAGGTGTTAGCTCTTCTCCTCCCTAGGGTACATCAGATTTTCTATCATCTGTATCTAAATACCCCAAAAGGTATCCCATGAATTGAATAAAGGAACCCTACTACATAAGGCTTCAGACCAACGGGAACCCCAAGAGCTCAGTTGAAATGAAATGAAAGAGCAAGAGCTCAAGTACCCAAATATTATTCTTTTTTTCGTACCCTACAATCAA
>JBBMJZ010001633.1:0-12071 GCA_037833815.1 Zingiber zerumbet | reverse complement strand
CAACATCTACTTCCTGAGCACAAGCTTCGTGGGATGGCTCATCCATAGCAGCCTTCCGAAGGCTGCCACAGTCTTCGTTGGCATCGTCGTGTTCCCGTTCATGGCGGCCTACGTCCTGGCCGTCATCTACTTGACGATCCGAAGGGATACCGCGGTGACATTTGTGGACAAGTCCGATGCGTCACAGGTAGAGATGGAGAGCGGAGTGCGTAGTTCGGATGGCAATAAGGGCACTGAAGTGGTGCCGTACAGGGATGACCTTGCCGATATCCCTCTTCCTGACTAATGTCTGTCCGAGTCTCCCTGTAATGCGCTGTCCAGCAGTGACCGAATAAGGTGGCATGAATGTGAATGGTTGGCTTATCTCCTTGAGCGCTTGTTTATAAGTTTAACTTTTTTTAATTAAATTCATCCTTATAAATTAAATTAAATTAAATTAAATTAAATAATTTAACATTATAAAAATTTATAAATTATTAATTTTTGTATTTAAATAATATTTATAAAAACTAATAAATAAATTTAGTTACAAATATATTCTGTGGTATTGAAGGATCATAAGAAATTTGGGTTTCGTCAAAATCCTGCTTTTTGTTTCCGTTCGCTAGACACGCGGAAGACACGTGACAAAGACCTAGTATAAGTACTCGGAGGGATGAAGCCCAATCGAGAGATTGACCATGGCGTCCTCCTCCTCCTCCGCAGCTGAGGCGGCGACGAGCTCTGACGTCGGAATGGAGGGAGGCGAGTTGTCCTTGGCGACGGAGGAGATTACGCTGGCGGTGAAGTGGAGTGGGAAGGAGTATACCGTGAGGGTGTGCGGCGACGATAGCGTGGCGGAGCTCAAGCGCCGCATCTGCGAGGTGACCACCGTCCTGCCCAAGCGCCAAAAGCTCCTGTACCCCAAGCTCGCCGCCAAGCTTGGCGATGACTCCCTCCTCATCTCGCAGCTCAACCTCAAACCCGGCGTCAAGATGACCATGATAGGGTTCGTCCTCCTTCCCATAGGTCATGTCGGTAAATAGTATGAATTAAACTATCTTTATATAAAATCCTGGATATGCTTGTTAGCTTGTGGAGCCTTCCTTTACCACAATGAATCAATAGTGGAGTTTTTTGGAATATGGAAATTATGTAATGCGCAAGATGACTTTCCAAACTTCCTATATGCAATTGATATTATAGCAATTGCCAAGGAATAGCATGAGAAGCAAAACAGATACAATTGATAAAATTTGAAATTTGTATTTTTTTTTTTCCAGGACAACATGATACCCGGTTAATCTGCAACATTCAAGAGGCCAAACTGTAGATGATTGTAAATTACTCATTGTTTAAACTAAATTAAAGTTGTCGAACAAAGGAACAATCGAGTGCTGGCATAAAAGATAAACCAGTGAAGAAGGATAATCAACTTTTGAAATTCCAATCAATTCATATCAATTCTAAAATGAAAAGTTTGAAATTTTGGGAACGAAAATAGTACTTGCTAAAGTGGAGAACTAAACTAAGGGCTATTAGATAGTTTAGTAGGAACTTTAGTCTCAGTCGGAACAAGCCCATGAAAATGTAGTCAGATCTTAAAAGGCATAAAGATATTATTCTCCATTTGTGAATTTAAAAATAAGGGGGTAAGGACTGATAGGAGTAGAAGATGATGAGTAATTCTTAGATGGAAGATGGTGAGTTAACCTTGCTCTACTGCACTCCACAACCCCAAACTGATTTAACTAAAGCTATAAATAGTAACCCCACCTCGACTCATCTTGAGTGAATTTCCTGTGACTCAGCCAAATCTAACTAACTCAACTAAATTTGAGGCTGTACAATTATACTAAATCTATGGAAACAACCTCTTGTAAAAAGCAGGGTAAGGCTACGTACAATGGATCCTTCACCGGGACCTCACATAGCGGGAGCTTCATGCACGGGTTGCCCTTTTTTTACAATTATACTAAATCCAAAATAAATAGCCCAACTCTACCCAACTTGACCAAACTCTTCCCACTCGATATTGTTTAATTGTTTCCCGAACTAAGGTCCAAGCTAGACTCAAAGGCTAGTAGACTTTTGTATTTGTTATCATTTGAACCATAACAGGTGGTTCAACCAAGAAGAAGAGTGTTGTATATCATAGTCCATATTACACGTAGATCTGTTGTTCATGCTTATTATATTGCTAGGGATAACAAAAATAGATGGCAAGGAGAACATTTCGCTGAGAGGAGATTGCGTGAAGTAGATTGCATGGAGCAGTCTGGATGGAGAAGATCATCACTCACAGTTTTGATACCATATTGATTAGGGAAAAAGTATTCGGTATCCCCTAGTTGTCATTTTACATGTACATCTATAGAAGTTATATATGTACAACTAAGTTCCTAACTATTTACACTTAAGTCAGTACAATTCATATTGACCTCACTTGATCTTGACAAGAGTTTAAACAATGATGGTAATTGGGTTGGTTTACACAACCATTTAGAACCTAGATAATGGCTTTACCAAAGGGCACACCTGATATTTGGTAATTACACAAGTACACATTGCACTTTTAGATTTACCAAGAGATACTCTTTGTCCAAAAATATTCATATACTCATATAATCATCCAAATGCTTCTAAAACTTTTCAAAACTATTTTAATACCTTGTAGTAGTCAAAATCAATAAGACTATGAATTAATTTCTAAGAGCATGCTGAATCCAATGGTCATTTTATTTTGTCATTTTGACCACTGACCAAAACACCTTAATAGCCTTTTAGTGGTAAAAAAAAATTAAGAGCATGAATAGTTTTATTATAGCGTCATGGGTGTAATTGTGATAGAATATTGAATTAAAAAAAAACAAAAGTATGAATGTACTTGTAGAAGCATCAGAAATGCAATAATGCTCTTATATTATTATTTTCACCACTGAAAAAATGATTAAGGTGATTTGGTCATATCAAAACCAAATGACCTTGATGTCTTTCATATACATAATATATTAATGATTTTATAATGGTCATTAATATAAGGACACTATTTTATTCATGATGCCCGCACAAGTCCATTCATGCCCTTACTTTCTTTTTTATTTAACTACTCAAAGGCTATCATGGTGATTTAGCCAATATACTTTAATGGTCCAGCAATTGTCCAATGGCTAAATTGATAATATGAGACCATCATTGTGTTTATGGGTCTTAAGAGACCATTCATGCATTTGCCTTTTTGTTTGGATCACTGAAAGACGTCAATATGATTTGGTCAAAATTTCTTAATAGTCTTTTAGCAGTCAAAATTATAAAATATGACCATCATTGGATTCGTCATGCTCTCGGAAATTAATTCATGTTATTTGTTCATTTTCACCACTTGAAGGTCATTGACATGGTGAGGACAGTTAGCACCACGTGGCATGGCCATGTCAAAGGTCAAGCTAAGCTGGAAGTTAAAGTCAAGATGAACTCCGGTCAAGACAGACCGAGCTCAGAACCATTTAGACCAAGTTCGAGAAATATTAAACCCAGCTTCAACCAAATAAGTTTCAAAAGAAGACCTTAAATCAATTAAGCCCGAGTAGCAGCCTAATGTGGTTGGCCCAAATTAGGACTCAAATTGGCAGTTGTTGAAGCGTCAATCACACCATGGGATGCGATAGTTAAAGCACCGACCATACAAAGAGGCGTCTCTTGATAACGAAAGGAAGAGTTGCGTCCTTCAAGAAATAGTGTCACTCTTTCACTTTCTATTTAAAGGTAACTGGTTATAGCATCAAGGCAAGCAATCTAATAACTTTCTACTCTTTTTAGTTTTTTCCACCTTTTTTCAAAGGTCTAACTTGAGCATCGAAGTGGCCGAGCTGAATCTCTACTTGGCTAGCCTCTTAACGTTCTTCTCAAGTCTTTTTAGACCCTTGCCCGAAAGATCTCCTAATTACTGGATCTATTGAAGCTCGACATGTCTATTGAAGTCTGACCTGAAGGAAGCCGACCTGATTAAAGTCTGACTCGATAGATGATTGAATTGAAGAAAACCTACTTAATTTCTATCTAGCCAGTCAAAATTACTCGATCGTGGTTACTTTGACCAAGTCATCCCATCCTTTGATCTCGGACCAGATCAGTCATCAAAATATTTTTAAAAGTTTTAAGGTGCTTAAGAATCATAGGGGTATTTTAGGAATGAGTTGCATCCTTTGCTAAATACCATATGTTAAGTGTGTGCCCTTTCATAAGATGCCCTTTAAGCAATGATTTCCAACCCAAGTTTGATAATATGTACTAATGGTTTGATGAGCTTTAATGATGCTATAGTGAACACCAATATATGATTAAGTCAAGGTTCAATGATTATCAATTGAATTTTGGTTGTGATTAAGTTAAACAGAGCGGAAGTCATATAGTGGAAGAGAGTTCCACAAATTATCATCTTCTTCGAGATGTGTTAGTTCCAACTATATATGTTGGCCACATGCAAGGCTATATCCATAGAATTATTCAAATAAATTAATTATTTTTTATTACATTGACTAAAATTTTATTTTGTCTCGCCTTACCCCCATAGACTCTCCAATAGTTGATCAAGCTCATCTATTTATGTAATTGATCAATTGCCTTTTAACATATCTATTCCTTCTCAACTTAATTTTCTCTTCTCATTTTACATTAACTTGCTTTTGAATACTAGGGTTTTTTTATTTCTCTTTTCTGATGACCATAATTATCACCTTTTAGCATTCTCATTTTTGTTGTTTTATTTTTTTTCTTTTGCATCGCATCCTAATAACTAACATTTTAAACAGCAACCTATATGTACTTGACTAGGCATTTTAAACAGTGGACCACATCACATATAGGACATGCAATTACTTTAGGTGATTCAAGCCCCCAGGCAGGCTAGGCAATCATGCCAGGTTAGACAGGCTACTTGTGTGGTGAGAAGGGAAAGATACCACTTCGGTTCATTTGATAAACAAGAACTCAATAAGGACATTTATGGTGATTCTTTTCTACTAAAGAAGCTTAATATGTAATTGTGAAACACTAAAATTAAGTTTTCATAACTTGTAAGTGTTAACCAAGTTTTAAGGTGATAAACATTGAAGCTATTAGTTATATGAATGTTTCTAATAAATATGTTTGATTCTATGTTGTATTATTGACATATAATTTTTTTGTGTGGAATTATGAATCTCATGGACTGATTAGTAAATATTCTTGGATATATGTTAGTCATTTAGATCAATATAAATATTTTAATCATTTTTAATACATTCCTTGCATATATTGTTCTCCACATACTGCATAAATACTATGCATTAGGTCAACTAGGTATTTCCTGAAAATCTTGCTATAAACCCAACACTTCGATTAAAGTATATTGTATCATGCCATAGTGTTACAAAAAATCCTTTTTATCCTAAGGGGTACATTACAATCTGCAAAACCTCTTCTCTATTTCAACCTTTCATTCTCTATTCTATGAATAGAATTGTTATCAATTATATCATGGTCACTGACTAGAAATTTATATAAACTAGTCTCTTCTTGGGTGAGTGGGTAAATACAATTTTTTTTTTTTTTGCTGATTTGAACTCTAAGGGATGCAGAGAGCAACTGAAACCATTGAGAATATCAGGCCAATCTACAAATTAATCAACTTAAGTGATCCATGCAAAATGTAGATTTTATCATCTGCACAATAAATTTGTCAACTTAGGAAATCCAGAAAATTATTAAAAAAATCTACATATCATCCTAACAGTTTATAACATAATGCAATTGTTTGTTTATCAGCATAAGCAATCCATATAGCCTGCTTCTTGTTTGTAATTTGCAAAAGTTGGTTCAAATGATAGATTGATAGCAACTTGGATTTTAATCAGTTAGTGATGAGTCTAGCACAGAGTAATCCTAATGTGGCCCTTATTTAAGTTGTAGTCAATCTTGTGTTAGTATATCTAAGTTGCCAACCACTATGCAGCAAATCTCATTTTGGGACTATATGCAGAATGCAATACCCTGGCTGCTGCATTTATTTATGCAGCTATGTAAGTGCACTTGTTCTGGTCACTGTGTCTGTATTTGTTAATTGTAATAGCCAATAGGTATTAATTTTGTACTGAATAAATTATATGCTAGCGTATAATTAATTTGAGATTTCTATATATAAGAATTAGAATATTTATACAATATTAGTACTCAATACTTTAACACATTTTAATATTAATAATTATAAATTGTTAAAAAAAAATTCAAGATTCATAACTATGATAGGTATTGCATCACTAATCTACTTTAATCTTCATTAGTTGTGTGAGACCAAGCTAGTTGCTAGTTCTAGTCAACTTACTGTCTTTAGAAATAATTTTGTAGAAGTAACTTTTCTAGTTTATGTTAAGTAGTTGCAAACATAAAGAATCAAGAAAAAAAAGAGATCCAAGACTTGCAAAAAGGTGCTACAAGAGTAAATGTTGATTCTTTCAAACAAAAATTGATCCCACTTGGATCATGCTGTGGGGGATTAGTTATAAATACTGGCATGTGAGCCATATCAAACAAGAATAAGCTGAACCCCCAAGATTTCTTTTTTGAACCACAACTTAGTACAAATGAGGAATGTGGCGATTACATGAAATTTAATGGTGATTATACTATTAAATTTTACATAATAAAATTTGAATCTTCTGTATTATCGACGTATCTTTTACCTATCAGTGTTTGTTTTAGAAACTTGCATCTTATCTGAATTTTGTTGTCGGTTCTGGCTTCAGATTATTATTTTTGTTTTACTTCTTTTGGTTAACATCTAAATAATTATACTAGTTAAGTTTTTTATGCATGCAAACAAGTCTTAAATAATTTTGTTAATTAATCAATGTGCATTTGCATATATACCTATATACTGCTCATGTATTATGTGGTGATTCTGTTGTAAATCGAAGAGCATGATTCATGTCTATTGCATGCTAATTTTCTTGGAAGCTATATGTATTCCCGTGACAGCAGTTTATAAATGCTACACTAGGTAACATAGTTCATATCTTATTTGTGTTCAAAATTATTAGTAAGAAAAAGAAACATTTGACCAATAAATACTGAGTTGACATTTCTGATCCAGGCTAGTTTAGACGGTTAGGAACAAAAAAAATCAGATATCTTCATAATGTTATGATATTGTCCACTTTGGGCCTAAGCCCCCATGATTTCATTTTTAAGCTCTACCCAAAAGGCTTCATACCAATGGAGATATCTTTCCCTTATAAGTCCATGATCTTTTCCATATATTTTCAATATGGGATTTTGTTTGTAATCATTGCAACCCAACAATCCCCCTCCTCCTCCTCTCAAATGAAGGACCACCCCCTCAAGCATACCTACTTGATGTCATCTAATCCTTGACCCACCAGAACTTTCCTACCCCTCGATCCAACCGACATACCAAGACTTTCTTGCCTACACGTTAGGGCTTCTATGTCTGGTGTCGGGTCATCTTGATCCAAACATGGGAGTCCCACTTCCTTCGTTAGATGTCAATATTCACATGGCTTGATTGAATCATGGCTCTTGTGCACAGTCAGCAGTTAGTTCTTCTGGTAGTCCGGACTCTAATACCAATTGTTAGGACTAAAAAAATTCAGATATCTCCACAATGGTATAATATTGTCTACTTTGAGTCTAAGCCCTTATGGTTTTATTTTTTGGCTCTACCCAAAAGGCCTCGTACCCCTAGATATATCTTTCTCTTATAAGTCCATGATACTTTCTATGTATTTTTAGTATGGAACTTTGTTTGCAACCCAACATCGACTTCAGACAATGTTATATGTTTCATTATGTTAGTCTTTGCTGTACTATTTTTATTAATTCTGTGTTTTATTTAAAATTCATGAGCTTTACTTTGGATTCACTGTAAGATGTATATCATAGTATATATAGAATCCTGCAGTTGTGCTGACACAACCTTACAGTACTATTGAAGATGAAATTATCGTGGACCAAGTGGATTCTCCAGAGATAATAGACGATTTTGAGCTTGGGCAAGATGAAGTCATAGACATAAAGGATAAATTTGTGAATAAGCAGAAATTGTTGCGAAGGATTTCTCATTATAAGGTTAAGTACATAATACTATTGCTTTGTTTTTTTTTTTTTTTTGTAGCTAGAAAAGTGCACATAATTCGTACAAATATATGATCTGTTCACTATATTAAATTAAATTTAATAATTGATTGTTGCCAAGGATTTCTCATTGTAAGGTTGGCCATTTCTTATTAGGTACATATTTTTTGTTTTTGTAGCTGGAAAAGTGAATGCCTACAAATATATGATCTGTTCACTATATTAAATTAAATTTGATAATTGATGATATTTCATAATTATTTTTCTTATATCTATTATTTTTGTTCTATTTTTTGTGAGGAAATCTGATTATGGAAAGTAATCATAAGTAACTAAAATCCAAGATGGAATCAGATGGAGAGAAGGAAAAATTAAATTAAATAATTTGAAGATTATAATAAAAGCATTGTAGTTATATTATTTTGGCAAAACATCATTGACCAGGTTTAACTGATGCTAATGACATGTATACAGATTTATATAGAAAAATAGTTTATGTATTATTTGATTTGCAAGAGAAATTGTATCGAAAGGGCATACATGCATTCACCCTTTGTACTGTATTCACCTAGGAGTTATAGTGAGCTTTGATGTGCTTTAGGAAGAATTATAATACTGATGCTAGTTCTTGCATTTTGCTTGCTCTAGCTATCTAATTGAATCCGATTCTTTTACTAGTACAATTATTTAACAAAATTTAAGAAACAATTAGTTCTCATTAGTTAGCGATGCATCATAAAACCTCCAATAGTGGACCCAAATCCAGATGAAAAAGATTGAAGGTCATCTTGATTAAAGTAAAGCTTAATCCTGAGCATGCATCTTAATGCTAATAGTGGGATACGATCATGTTGACAACCTTATAAATTGTTGGGAGCTTGATGATGATAATGATGACTTTATTGAAGTAGGCTGGGTACTCTAATAGTTTTATAGAGTCTCAATAATCATTTTGTAAGACTCAAAACAAGTTGACAAGAGAAAAGCTTTTGAGGTTTATTTTGGTTGATAACTATCTTTTAATCTAGAATTTGGGATAATGAAGTTACGATCTACACCTGCGGTAAAATACCTCCTTAACTTTGTTGAGTCATTCTTTTTATGAATTAAATGCATTTATTAGGAATATTTTTGTCACATCTAGATTTATTTGTGAAGCCATTTTGTGCAGCTCTCATTCATAAAACAAGTTATTACTTTTGAATATTATTTTGTCACCATATACTCATGAGAAATTTTTCCGTGTTGATCACTTCTATCAGATCAAACTTTTGAATCCATGTCGCCAAGGAAAGAAGCTGCTTGTTTTAGATATTGATTATACTCTATTTGATCACAAGTCTGCCGCTGAAAATCCACATGAGTTGATGCGGCCTTGTAAGTTTTTCTTGTTCATCATTCATTGTAATTTTTTTTGTTGTTGTTGTTAATTGGTGATCGTGAGATGAACTACATGTGCAGATCTTCATGAATTTCTTTCTGCAGTTTATGCGGAGTATGACATCATGATATGGTCAGCGACCGGGTGAGCTACCCTACTTTTGCATTCCATCATGCATTTCGTTCATTGCATAAAAATTATTACTCATATAGCTTCCTTCTTTCGCGGATCCCATCTAGTGGGATAAGACTTGATTGTTATTAGTTGCTATTATAGCTTCCTTCTTTCGATCCTTTCTACAGCATGAAATGGGTGGAGTTGAAGATGGGACAGCTTGGGGTTCTGAATAATCCCAACTACAAAATCACTGCTCTTTTGGATCACATGGCCATGATCACAGTGCAATCTGATTTTCGTGGGATGTTGGATTGCAAACCACTTGGCCTGATCTGGGCTCAATTTCCTGAGGTGTCACAATAAGATCATATTCTACTCAGCTCATTAGTTTTACTAATCTCACTAATTTTTAGTTTTGACTTGCTTTCCTGGTGGGACTTGCAGTTTTATAGTTCAACAAATACAATAATGTTCGACGATCTACGAAGGAACTTTGTGATGAACCCACAGAACGGTCTCACCATCAAACCTTTTAGGAAAGCCCATCTGAATCGAGGCAATGATCAGGAGCTGTTGAGACTAACACAATACTTGCTGGCCATTGCAGAACTTCCCGATCTTAGCCAACTCGACCACAATATCTGGGAATTGTATGCCGAAGATGGTCCAAAAAGACGCAGGCACATATAGTCAAGTATGCTTATTCAACAAAGGCCTTTACTATTGTTTTGTAAAATGCTTGTTTCGTATGTTTGTGATCACTTAGTAGATTGTTAGTTCAACACAATTTGTCAGTGAATTCATACAAGTCAGTCATTTCGTTTGTTTTCTCATTCTCAGTGCTATATTTATACAAATATTGCAGAAAGATTTGTATAACAGAACCAAGTTAGCTTGGTAATCTCACTTATTTTCAGTGTAATCCTAGCAAAATTGAAGTGAAAGAAATTATGTTAATTGAATTTTGAAGAACAAATTAAAAATCCTTTATTTAATTGAGATTGCATGTTTCATAGTATGATATTTACATGAATTAAATGTGTGTGTATGACTTTTAGGCTTTGTTTACTTGAGGAGGGAACACAACCTGTGGAAAGATTTTAATCGTCAAAAACTTTTCCTTATTTACTTCAATAAAAATGATAGATTATTATTTTTATTTATTTACCTAATGGGTAGACGGATTTAGAAATCCATCCCTTTTATTTAGTTAATAGACCAACTAGTTTATAAATCTGATCAATTTTTGATCATGTTTTTCTCCTGCTCAAATCGGAACATTGTCTTCAAAACTAAATTTCTTCCTAAATGCTTCATGGGCTGCTCGGTCGGCTACTGCAGGTTAGTGACTCCGCAGGTGGCAGCCCCGAGCAGGTGTGGTCGGCGACCCGTGTGAGGCTGATCGGTCGGTGATAGTAGACCATGGCCTTATAGGCAACAGCCCCACACGGCTATGGTCAGCGACCCAGTGGGGCTGTTGTTGGTGTCCACGCACGGTGACTCTCCGATGTAAGGATGACAATATGTAGGATTTAGATAGGACTTCGTATTCTCTGTATCCATACTCATTTATTATATTTATACCTATACATATTCCCATACCCATCGGGTATTTAACTTTCATATCTATCCCTATACCCGTCGGATTTTCGGGTATCCATATCCTACCAATCTCGCGCTCTTCCATATCCTATTACTCCCTACCATTCTTATTTTTTTAAAAAAATTATCTCAATGTACTTGTCAGCTCTTCCTCGTCTCGCGCTCCTTCGATCGGGTGAACATTTCCTGCGGAAAATAAGATAAGATACGTGTTGATGACAAGAAAAAGAGACAAATTAAATCTTTTTTTCTAAGGTGGAAAGTGGGCTAAAGTTTTTTCTTTCTCAATAAAAAATGAGGCTATATATATATATCGGGTATTGGGTAGGGTATGGGTAGGATTTTACCACATCCGCCTCCATACCCATACCCGAAATACCCATACCCAAATACCCATTTACTATAATCGGGTATAAAAATTCCCTCTATATCCTCCTTCATTCGGGTCGGATGTCGGATTACCCATCGGATTCGGGTGAAATTGTCATCCCTACTCCGAGGTCGCTCATGCGGCGATGGCTGCACCGTGCACGACAGTTGTGCATGCCTACCACCTCACGGTAGCCGAGCACTTTTATTTATAAAGTTTAAATAATCTCAATCATTAAAAAAAACTCCCCAACGATCAAACTATCAATCCAACAATCGGAAATGTCGATTTCTAATGGTAAAAAAAATACGATTTTTGGTCGTCAATCGAAAGGCGGATTGGTTCTGATTAGGGGTATAATCGAATCAAACAAAGTCAAACTCTTAAAAGTTTGATTTTTTTTTTATAATCAAGCCAAGTTCAAGTTTTATTTAACTAATATATTCATGACTCACAAGTTTATTGAGCTTTTATCAAACCTAAACGAGCTTA
>JBBMJZ010001619.1:0-12072 GCA_037833815.1 Zingiber zerumbet | reverse complement strand
AACATGAGAATTGAATTCAATTCCTTATGGAATTCAATTCAATTCCATGACTTAAGTTATTTCCAAACAGGGTGTAAGAGCAAGTGTTCTAAATTGGAGAAGAAGAAGACCCAAGTGACACCTAAAGTGAAGGAGAAGACAAAGGAAGCCTTACTAGTGATACGCAAAGGCAAGGAGCACATTGTGTGCTTCACATGCAACTAAAAAGGGCATTACTAGAATTAATGTCCAAAGCGAAGGCTTAACAAGGGAGGAAACTCAAATCAAATGGGAGCTTCTATAAGTAGAATTAAGGTATCATTAGTTAATGATAATTCTTCATTTCAATATAACAAGCATGCTAGAAATAAATTTTAAGATTTTAGAGCATGTTACCATGAAAATAGGAAAGCATAATCATCCTAGGGAAAATTATAAAGTATTTCCTGCTAGAACCATCTTACTCAAGAATAGGAAGGTAGAAAATGGTTTAGGTAAGAAACTAAAATAATCTATATATATGCCTAAAAGGAACAATATCCAAGGCAATAAGAAAAAAATTCAAATTTGAGGGTTTAAGGATAGAAAATCAAGACCGGATAAATTAGAGAAAACTCTTAAGAAAATGACAAATAAAGTTATAGGGTCAAAAAAGCAAAACCTATGCCAAAATAGACAAGAGTTCTCAATGGCTAGAGAGATTTGTGATACAAACCAAAAGCCAAGGAGAATGTGCCCTCATACTATAAAGTTCCTTATAGTTATTGAACCAACTTTAGGTTTAGGAGTCAAGTCCAGGTTTCAAGGGAAGTTATCCTTAAAGTTAACCTTGGGAAGCCTAACATGATTAAGGCTTTTAAGAAGCCTAGGAAAGTGGGAAGTTATCTCAAGAATTGACCTAGAGGAGATTAGTGTGACTAAGGCTTCTAAGAAGTCTAAGAAACTCATTAGGAAGGTATCAAGGAAAGTTATCTCAAATGAATACCTAGAACATCCAAGGAGCACCAATAAGTTTTGGGTTCTTACGAGTGTGTTTTTTACACCCTAGATAAGTTTAGAGTGTGTCAGCTCTAATTGGAAAGGTACTTAACCACGGTAAAGTTGACACTTTCAGGAATTTTTAAGATATCGCGATACTTTGAAAATGAGAAGTAGATTATTACTTTTAAAATAGTAAGAATATGTCAATAAAATTTGAAGAATTGAGCTTGATTAAATTGACACAAATAATATTGAACTCAAAGAAATGCCAAGTTGAGATTTTGATATATTTTTTTTTTTTTGAAGATGAGGATAACTTAGGTTATTTTTAACTTAGCGATTAAATAATGATACTTAGAAAATCTAGGTATTTTCTTTATGCTAAACTTGCCATGTTTTGTGTGCCTATCACATGCAATGCCATCATTCATATATCTCGCATGGAAAATGATACATATCATACATACATCATTTAGGTCAAAGATATGATATATTTCTTTTAAAAATATATATTTAATGTATGCTATGATCAGTATCATGCATTATTTTTAATTCCTTGCAATAAAAAACAATTACATTAATTGACATCCTTGGTAGGATGATCAAAGCTACATTGCCTAATTAGATATGCATGATGTTTTAGTTTTAGGGAAAAACTATTGTACATCTCACAAGACTATATACTTGACTTCAATGTGTTATTGAGACACATTAGATACAAGTGAGATGTTAAGATGATGAACAAAATTTAAGATGTTAATTTGGTGCATCTATTTAAGTTTTAATATCATCAAAACAAATAATTATATAAAGTTAAATCTTGGGGAAAGTGTACAAGTCATGTGCATTTAGTCCAAAGCTCGTGGTTGGAAAATTATTTTGAAAATCATTTCAAAATTATTTTGGAAAACCTTGATGAAGCATATCTTTTGATAGGAGTTACCACTGATTAAGTGGACACTAAGAGTGAAACATTAAGGTTTCAATGGTTTCTAATTTTATGTCAATTTTTAAAAATGAGATATGTTTTCATAGAAAATTATTTTTTTTGATAGTATATGACATAAGTAGTGTCTATGTAACATTTTGTCTTTTTGAAAATCGTAGAATTATTTGTAAGTTTCTGTAATTGAATATGAAATTGAATTCAGAAAATCAAAAACTTCAATCGATCAAGTTCTTCGGACATGGTTTAATCGATCGGGTGATTGATTGATAGTAGATTTTTGACGCGTCGAAACTCGCTAGATCGATCAGTTGATTGATTGAGAGGGGCGTAATCGATTGGAACACAACTCTAATCAATTAGCATGATTGTAATTGATTGGTATATGAAACCAATCGTTTGACAATACTATTTTCAACTGAAATAGTCTGTTTCAGTCCATAAACCCATGTTTAGTTAACCTAACATTCCCTAACTCTCCAAAATATTTCTATAAGTATATTAGGGTAATTTTCTTGGCGAAAATGAAAAGGGGGAGGTTTATGGTGAAAAATGTGGAGTTAAAGGGAGGTTTAGATTTAAGATTGAATTTTTAATCCTCATGACTTCATTTTGAGTTTCCCTAAAGATGTAGGAACTTAAAATCATTGTTGGTGCAATGATAGAAGTTAAAGCATACTTTAAAAGAGAGGTATTCCTAAAAGACATAATTTTTTTAAGAATTAGGAGACAAATGAAATGTTTGAAACCTTTATTGTAATGGATTATATGCTTAAGGTTGACTTTTATTGGATCCCTTTGAACAAATTGACTCTCAGTGAGAGTTTTTGAAGTGTGTTAAAGCGGGAGAAAACATGGGGTTTAAGTTAAAAACTCTCATTCATGCTTTAATATGAGATGAAGATGAAAGTTGGGCTAATGGGTTTGCTAACTTAAACAAATTATCAATCGAAAAGGGGGAGATTGTTAGTGCGATCTTCTTTGGGTCAAGGTTGACTAAGCTCGAGTTGGCTCGAGCTTGAGTTTTGATGTTTGGACAATATATATGAATGAGAAATCAAGTAGGTCAAGTTGATCGGAGACTTGATTGATAAAGTCTTAATTGAAGGTTAGGCATGGTAAAGTCCTAACTCGAGTGTTAGGCAAGGGGAAGTCTAACAGAAAGGTTGGCAAGCGGAAAATCCAAGTCGGTTAAGGAAAACTGGATATTTGGTGTGAAAGTCCTAGCGGGGCTAGGCAATAGAAGCCTTAACTGCGGTTAGACAAAGGAAAGTCTAAGTGGATCAAGAAGGATTGCACGTAGCAAAGAGAAGTTATAACTAGAGGTTAGGCAAATGCAAGTCACAAGAAAAGTCGTAGCTGGGAACTAGGTAAGGAAAAGTCTAAGTTGGCCAAGGGTTGATTGGACACTTGATGAAGAAGTCTTGACAGGTCAAGGTTGACTGGATGCTAGGCAATGAGAAGTTCCAGCAAGTCATGGTTGATTAGTTGTTGGGCTAAGGGAATACTAGACTTGGATAAGTGAGATAAGGTTGGGTTAATCGATTGGGAAGGTGCCGAATCGATTAGGAGGTTTGTCACGAAAGGCTTGGTGAATCAATTAGGAGAAGCCTTTTTCGCAAAAATAGAAAATTTTCAAATCGTTTGACTGCTTGATTGAGAAGCCCTCTTTGCAAGAACAGATAGCTCTTAAATCAATTGGCTGATCGATTGGGAGGTTCCTCATGAAAACAGAAGCTTGGTGAATCAATTAAGTAATCGATTCAACTGAAAGCCAATCGGTCAGGTGATTGATTGGGTGTTGTTTTTCACGAAACAGAAAGGTTGGGAATCGATCGGTTAACCAATTAAGGCTTTGCTGAATTGATTGATATGGTTCACTAATGGATTAAGGAAAAAGAGCTATTTTGTAGGTGAATAGTCGAATGCTGACGTGAAAAACGATTGGGGGAAATCTGGATCGATTGGCAACTTTGAGTAAACCCTAGAAAATGGCTTTCGTGAAGGATTAAAGCACGGTTCTTGGCTGTTAATTCTTGAGTTTTCGGAGACAAGTGTTGCACTTTTCAGGAACTAGAGGCATTTTCCACGCAAGAAGAAAGCAAGCAAAGCAAGGTTTTAGTATTGTAAAATCGTTTTCAATTTCCATTTGTATTTACTTTTTCTCTTCTTGATGTATTCTTGTATTGTTCTTGTACGGGGCTTCTTTGTCTCTGAGGTATTTTAGTGGAGTTGTGAGTGCGAGAAGTGGACCCTTGGATTAGTCATTATAAGGAGGTGGATATCAAGTAAAACGAAGGCGTTAGCATTGCTTCGAGTTTTTCTCTGCAATAAATTATCAACGAAGCGATTGGAGCTAATTACTCCCCTAGCTCTCTACATGTCCTAACATGTGTTAACATCTCAAACTCCCATATGATGTCATATGACTCCTAAAAATTTCAGATTCGGGTTGAGTGACAGATGCCATTGAAGATAGATTGCTTGCCATTTTAATAATTTGAAAAGTGATTTAAGAATAAATTTAGTAACTTTAGAAGAAAAAATTTTATATATAAAAATAATTAAAATATAATTATATATAAAATATTAAGATATAATTATACGGTGCAAAATAGCATTAACAAGTTTGAGAATATATTTTTTATATATCTTAATCTAATTAATAAAGTTTATTAGAATTTTTAAAGGTTTTTTACTAAATTTTAAATATATTTTTTATATATTTAAATCTGATCTATATATAAATTAATAATATTCATTAGATTTTTTAAAATTTTAAATATATTATTTATATGTTTTAGGACAATTTAATTAGGTTTATGAAATCCTATTGGAACTATCCTAGGTGGGAGTTGTTTGAATTAATTAAATAACAAACATTATCCACAGCACTCCGCGGGGGGCTCGGGATGCCATGCCACCGGTGGCTATGGACGTGTCGCTGAGGAGTCCGGCAGCGCTGGAAGCGTCGTCAGACGAGTCCGCCGATGTCCTGTGAAGCTTCCGGTGGTGTCGAAATCATCGCGAGACGCGTCCAGTGTTGCCGGATGCGTCCTGCGACGCTTCCGGTGGTTGCGGACATGTCCTGTGACGCTTCTGGCGGCTGTGGACGCCTCCTGTGATGCGTTCGGCGCCGCTAGAGATGTCCCACGACATCCGGGATGTCAGAAAACTAAAAAAAATAAACTTACCAGTTAGAGACGAAGAGGCGAATGAAAACCTTCCGCCGCGGTGAGAAGACAAAGATGCAGACCTTCCATGGCGGTGAGAAGACGAAGAGGCAGATCAATTAATGGTTTAGGACTTTAATGGTATCAGACTTTTAGATTTAATAGCCCAAAACATGCAGTGTACCGGGATGCGCCTAGCAGCGCCCAAGCCGCCTAGGCTGGCCACCTTCCACCTCCTTGGTGTGGCTGGCGGCCGCTTAGGCATTTAGAGCACTGGTATTAAATATGGGTAGTGGAAATACATAAACACTCATAACTGAAAACTGGGTCATTACAATTTCCTCACTTGAAACATTGGTTGGCATCTCTATGAGTACAAAGTTCCATTCATATCGTGTGGCACATAATTATTCCTAATTGTAGGAATAAGAAACTCAATTCAACGGTGGCTTCACCAGAACAAGCAGCTATTCTAATTGGAACATCAACTCATGTTCAAGACTAGATGTATACAACAGCCAGTCCAAATAAAAGAACTGCCTTCTTATTTCAGGAGGCCAAATTTTGAATTGGAAATACAAGTTCAACTGCTCAAGTTAATTATAATTCCTTTATTAGTTTTCTCCTCTGTCTTGTCTGTAGTGTATATTATACATAGTAATTCTGGACTGTCATGGATCATGTAGGTTCAACTTTCTGAAATAATCCATGTTGCATTGTTTTGTGTCGTAAATGCTGTTACTTTTGATGAGGCCAAGGCACTATGAACCTTAAAATTAACTTTTTCCCTTTTTGTTACAAACAGACAACCAGGCGAACAGTGCCATTTCTCTTTGTTCGAGGTGATGGAGTTATTTTAGTTTCTCCACCTTTGCGGACGGCCTGACAACTTAAGAGAGATGTTTTTAGTGATGCACCAAGTTGTGGTCTGTGACTACATTAACTAAATTATTTTCAATAGTTGTATTGGCCACGAGATCTATCAATATATTTGGATGGTTAAGGTTGTTATTTTTTCTTTGAATACCTCCAGTTATTTGAAACAACGGGATTTGCTTTGTGTATGGATATTAATGAGCGATGAGAGCCTTTGATGCCAGAGTTTGATTGAGCTTGCATCATGCAGTTGTGCAACATGTGATTATCTTTGCTCTGTGATCGGTCAAACCTTGGCAAAATTGGAACAAGAATATTAGAACTCCAAGCCTACGAATTCCTTCTCAATTTCAATTACATCTTGGTGGGGTTTGACCATAATTTTATGGGACACATGGTTTGCCTTCATCTTTTGTAGGCACGGCAAATATGAAATTTGAGCTTAAAATCAAGAAAATTTCAGAAGATTCATAGACTGTTCAACGACATGAATAATGAGTAGTATCAAACATAATGAGTAGCATCAGAGACATCAATTAGCTGATGGATATGATCAGTCAACTGATTAGCGAAAATCATCCTCGACCGAAAGGCTTTAAAAGAAGGGTTTTGAGGAGATTTTCACAGCTGATTCTTGGAGATTCTGAGGTTAAGTTATAGTGCATTTCCGAATCAACAAGTGACATTTCCATGCAACAAGAAATCATCCAAAGCAAGTTCCTCATTGTAAAGTCATTTTTTATTTCATTTGTCATTGTATTTTTCTTGTTGTGTTCTTGTAAGAACATATTGTAAGAGACTTCTCTACCTCTGAAAGGTATTGAAAAAGAACAAGTTCATACTGGAGGGGGATCACAAGGAGTAGGTCTTGGATTAGTCGCCTAAGAGGCGGATACCAAGTAAATCCCATAGATGTTTATGCGACATCAGTATTGATTCATGTTTCTGTTGCACATTCAAATGATGAGTACGAGATCAAGACGAAAAGTGATCAGAGTTATTCACCCCCTCTAGCTCACATGAGTCTTAAATAGAATCTAGATATTTAAAACTCTCAATTACATATAATTTGTTATCTTCTATCTTAACAATTATTTCATTACGTCTATTAAACTTATTTTTTTTATATTTTATCTTACTTGACTGATGTATGTAGGTTATATACACTTTTATTCCTGTTTTAGTGCACATCTACTTGTATTTTATGAGTATAATCTATGTTTTTTATACTCTATTTTATTATAATATTATTTTTTCACTCCTTTTGGTCGGAGATATGCTCTTTTCTTATTTTATTTGGTAGGACATGTTTTTGGAGTAAGAATGCAGTAAAAAGGCTTAAAACGTGAAATCAAAGGAAGGAGCATGCTCACATGAAACATACATGAAGGAAAAGGTTTTCAAAATACCTTCAAATTGGAGATTTAGTCAATGAATTTTCTCTAACCATGTTCTTCGACATGTGCATGATTCTACGAAAGAAATTTGATGGAAAATGAAGCTTAAATGGAGTCTAGAGTCTCCAAAAGGTCTGGGCCGTGCCTATGAGATACGACCATGTGAAGATCAAGTTTGTCCCATGCTTTGGCCGTGTGGATTCACAAGGCCATGCGAAATTTTTTATACTACAGACTGAAAGTAAAATGACCATAGCTTTTTTCTCAGTTGGAGTTATGGGCTGTTTATTATACCAAAATGTAGATAATTTCGAGATCTACAACTTTTATAAAGATTTCAACTAGAGAAAAAGACGTCTAGATGGTCTAAAAGGCATTTCCATGAGAATATATACCAAAAGAGGAGAGGGGGGCTAGATGAAAACCCTTAGAAATAAAAAAAATAGGGAGATAAAATGAAAACTCACGGATTTTATTACTTCTGAAGAGATTACAAGGCACCCCTGAGTAGAGACTAAGGACCACTTATGTCTCTGCAAATGATTCGCTTCTTCTTTATATAGAGATGCTGAGTGCTCATGGGGCCCTATCGTCACATGCTCTACATGATAAGGAAGGGCGCGTGCTATCCCTTTGCAGCTTAGAGGATATCCTTCGGATAAGAAGGAATCCTTCTTTACAGCTAGAGGATGTCCTTCGGGATAAGAAGGAATCCTTCTTTACATCAACTCATACTTTATTCACGTGGTCGTCCCTTCAATAAGAAGGAATCCCACTTTACAGCACACTTATCTTTAATAATTTACACGACAAGGATTAGTGGGCTGGGTTCTTGTGGGCCCACTACTTTTGTAAAAGAGTCCTTTCACAGCTGGAAGGAATCCCATCCGTCTAAAAGCATCATGTAACATGTTGGCAGCCGTTTCCAGTTGTTCATCGATTTGTTTGGTAGCTGGGTACCAATCTGACCACCAATTGTCGGATATTCTCCTTCGCTGGCACTCTTGTTTCTTCAAGGCGTGTAGCAGCCTAAGCTGCTGGAGTGAGTTAGCTACATGTACGGTAGCTTGCTGTTGTAGTTGGTGTAACTGCTGATTTTTCTCTCTATACTTGTTGAGGGAGATGGGGTTTTGCTGATGAAGGTCTTACAGTAATTGTTGATACTATTTAGCAAGGCCGGTAGGGTTAGGAGAGTTTGGGCCATCTGGGCTTGAGCTTCTATATTGGGCCTTTCCTTTATCTCCTGAAGAGCTGGTGCCAGTATCTCCAATCTGTCGAGAGCTTCATCCGACCATTTTGTAATAATAAGATAATTAATTAGTCTTGATAAGACGTCAGTCAATTGATTATCTCTCCTTTCTATATGCTCAAATTGAACAAGAATGTCGATGCCGGTAAGGCCCAATCTTGGTTATTCAACCTTTTATCTCCGGTTTCTAAAACCTTTTCCTACAAGATCCATAAGAGAACTAAATTTCTAATGTATTGCTGGTCATTGTGAATGGAAACAAGATGTGGTTTTCAGATAATTGGCAACATACAGAGAGAACCAATAATGCCCCAGATTGCATAAATGATGCTCGTTATGAATTTCTGAAGTTGCAGAAATAAGCAGGAGCTGGGTTTAGAGCTGCGTTGTACTTTAATTTTGTTTGCTTCTTCTCAAGCAAGTTGGAGAGACTGGAGCAATGATAGGAAGCATAAATTGACAAGAATTAAGAAGCAGAAAAGGAAACGAACTCAGCTAATGTGGAAGTAGAAGTGTATCAAGAATGTAGAAGTAGTATCAAGAAAAGGAGAAGATATGATGCAGTGAGCTATAAGAACTGGAATGTGCAGAAATGAAATGTTTGATGTGCAGGAATGAAAAAATGATGAACAAGTTCCATGCTATTCAAGAGATGTTAAATGCATGATTTAAATTCTGAAACGGATGTCCAGGAAGCTTAATCCTCTGGACAGAAAAAATTCTGTTTGAAAAGAAGCTGAATTCTGGAATTGGCAGCTGCATTTTAATGCTGAAATCTGTGAGTTTGGTTGAGTTGTAAAACTGGAAGCTGATCAGGAACCAGTCCATTAAATCAGAAACCTGCAGATTTTTGATAAAAGAGAAAATCAGAGGACTTGAAGAGAGGAATTAGATTGTATCAAAGGCTTTGAAAACGAAGTGGCACGTTGCAACAATAAGCTGTTATTTACTGAGCAGAGACTGATGTAGGAGATCAAATATGGAAATAAGAAGCTGATTCTGCAATGCAAAGGGGGAAGAGAATATTTCTAATCTAAGTAGCACTAAAATTCTTCCAGTAACAGAGTATCAAGTTAATATTGTTTGGAGCAAAAGTTAATTGAAGGTTCTCTTAAGATTGTATGTTAAATGTATCCATTTCTTGAGTTTTATCATGTCAAGAGCAAGCTACAATTGCTTTGGATTTTGAGACTTGATACTATGTTGATACATTCAAAATTCTAGAAGACATATGATGAAGAAGAAGTTGAAATATGGGAATCCAGAATTCAGAAGTTGCTGATGATGTACTGATCATGCTGATAAATTGTCTCCAGTTTTCATAAATCTGCATAAAGATGGTCATTAGTGAAGATCAATGAAGCTGAATTCAATTTCCTAGATTTTGAAGTGCAGGTATTCTCTTAAAGAATCTGAAGTTGAAATCATGAATTTTTGGAAGCTGTAAACCCTTGATTTGTTGCTGAATTTGATTGCTGAATTTGCTAGGAACTGAACTCAAGCTTATATCATCTCAGTGCCAAATGAAACCCTGTTCCAAGCTTTTGACACTAATTTCTGATCAGTTAAACCCGCTATCATTATATTTACATTTGATGTTCCTTCCTTTCCGAATTTACCATGTATCAAAATATGCAACTTCAATGGATTGGTTTACTGAAATTAATCAGTTCCAAGAAATCAGTAAGTAGTTGGTTAAGGAAGGGTGACATTGGAGGTGTTTTCTTGCAACATGATAAGGAAATAAATCAAGATGCAGTGGGTGCAAAACTCTAGATTGTTACTTTGGAAGCTGAACTGAGTTGTCCTTGTGGAGCTTCACTGCTGTAAAATCTAGCTGGATTTAAGTCTTTGAGTTCAGAATTGATAGGAGATTGAGAACCATAATTTGGAACTTGCTGGAATTTTTAGGAAACAAATGCTGGTAAATTCCTTGCCTGCCCAGTTTAGTGATGAAATTCAGAAATGGAAGGCTGAATCTGTTTAGAAATCAAAGCTGTTCGGATTCAAATGAAAAATGGAAATTCTAAGTGTAACCTCACTCAAACCATTAGAGAACATGTGTAGAGGGGAAGACTTGGGAATGATCATTAAGCTAAGGAAGTTTACTTGATAAACATATAAACCATGTAAGCTGAAGAGAATTAGTGAGTGACTTCCATGAACTATATATCTGAATTTTAGAAGCTTGGAATTGTGGAAACAGTGAAGAAAGTTCAGAAACTGTGAGTTCTGAATCTGAGTTCTGAAATCCCTGATTAGAATAAGTGTAGCTGAATCTGAGTTCTGAAATTACTCTTGGGGATGCAGGAATCAACTTCCTAGTATTATCGGTGGCATCATAACAATTCAGAACAGCAGGATCATTAACACAGTAATGGAAACATGAAGTATAGCTGCTTCTGATTCTTTAGAACTGAATCTGAAATTTGCTATAGTTGATAAATTGAACTCTGAATATTATTTTTGCTTTTCTGAAAATCTTTGGCAGCTTTAATTCTTTCAACTCTTACAATTAGAAGAGTACTAAATGCAAATGAAGAAACAAAATTTGAAAGTTATGATCTGTTCTGAAATTTGCAGATTTGGAATTGTTTATCAACTTGGAGTGATCTTGTTGAGTTTCATTGTCTGAGACGACCAAGATTTTAAGTTTGGGGGAGAGAATTATTCTTCATTAGTTGATGATAGATTATTTGAGCTTTCAAGTGATGGAATGAAGTGGAAAAACAGTAAAAAAAAAAAAGTGGCAAATTTAAAAGAGTATCAATTATGAAAATAGAGTATCAAATTGAAGGAGAGGTTAGCTTGATACTTTGAATTGATAACGACAAATGGTATTCATCTCTTTTCACATTAAATTGGTCAACTCATCAAGTATATTCCTCTAATACTCTTATCTTTTCATTTTCTTCATTGAATTATTTTCTTTTGTCATTTCATTCACTTCCATTGTTCTTTTTTATTCCATTTCAATTCTTGATGATAAAATCTTTTTGATTCATGTATGCTATATATATAGTGGTGGAGAATTAGAAAATAAGAAAGCTTAGGGTAATGAAATGTTGTGAGTGACATTGAGCGAGCTCCATTTATACACATGTTTGAGTGTGAGAGCTAGAATAGGTAAATCCCTTGTGAGATTGCATCTTGCTTAATTTTTTAATTGGATTGAAACTACCATACCTACTAATTATTTTTTGGATTGTATTCATGATTGTTTGTGATCTTTAGATGATCTTAGTTAATTACTTCTTACTATCTTCTAGATATTGCTAGGAAATTTATGTGGAGATAATTTTTAGTTTTCTTGACTTGAATGGGATGTCCAAGATTAAGTGTGAGGGATTTGATAACCATGATTTTGCTACATTATTTTGATTCACAATTCATGTTTTTATTGGTCTATTCATAGCTTAAACTCATGATTACTCTACATTTTACAAATTACATTTGATTTTGGATTTAATT
>JBBMJZ010001596.1:0-12075 GCA_037833815.1 Zingiber zerumbet | reverse complement strand
GAGGAGTTGCCATGGGTTGAAGTTCACTCGGATCTATCTGCAGTTGATCGAAGGCGGGTTTGAAAATAATGTTGACAGAACTACTACCTGTATTAATAAAAGTACAAGAAATGTTATAATTGGCTATAACAGCCTTGATTATCAGTGCATCATCATGGGGCACCTCCACCCCTCTAAATCCTTAGGTCCGAAACTGATTTCCGGCCCGGCTGCCTTTTCAGCACTACATCCTACAGCATGTATCTACAGTCGTCGAGCATGCGACTTCCTCGCCCGATTCGAGTCACCGTCCGTAGGACCACCCGTGATCATATTTATGTTGCCTCGGGGGGCATTGCTCTGATTCTCCTTCTGTCGGGCAGTGATCATTTCAGGTTGTAATGGTTCGGACATCCGAGAGGGGCCGCCCGGTACTTGTACTGCACCTTGTTGTGGCTCGGTCGCCCGATATTCTGACTCGAGCGGACTGTTCTGCCTTCGATAGATCGGCCGATTAGGAGACCGCCAGCGATACCTACCTTCGTCTATCCGCTGATTCTTCAAGGCAAAGCAACTTTATGTAGAATGAGTACCTGACATATGGTATGTGCACCATCTTCTCGGGATCTCCTGTGGCATTTATACGTGCTGCACTGCCTGGGGCCTATGTTCAAGTTGGCGATGTGGTGGAGGGGCTGCACGAGGTCCACGTGGGGGATGCACTGGAGCAGGAGGTCTGTCATTAGTCACCCTAGGGGCAAGAACAACGGCTTCTTTTTTACGAGCTGCTTGAGCTTCTTCTATATTAATGAATTCTGTGACTCGTTCAATTAACAGGTCAAAATTGAGAAGAGGTTTACGTATTAAATCCTTGAAAAAATCATTATCATTAAGTCCCTGAGAAAAGACACTCACCAGAATTTCCATGGTAGCGTTAGGAACATCAACCGCTACCTGATTAAACCTTTTGATGTAAGCCTTGATACTTTCCTTAGGCTCCTGTTTGATAGAAAATAGACCCCAAGGGGTTTTGTGATACCTCCGGTTACTAGAAAAGTGGTGCAGAAAAGCTTTTCGGAAATCTTTGAAATGCCTGATAGAATTTTTAGGTAGTCTTTTAAACTACCTTTGGGCTGCTCCTCCAAGAGTGGTAAGAAACATACGACACTTAACCCCATCTGTAAATTGTTGCAATAGGGTCGCACTTTCAAACTTGGAAAGATGATCTTCCGGATCAGTGGTCCCGGAATATTCCCCAATGTTTAAAGTTTGATAGCGCTTGGGCAATGGATCCTCCAGCACTCTTTGGGAAAACGGTGTGATGATCCTTTCTGGAGAACTATCACTGGTCATCGTCTTTCCCTTGCGTTTTTCCTTCACGGGTGCCTCATCTGAAGACTCTTGAAACATTTGTTTTCGTCCCCCTTGTTCCATCGGGGTGCGAAAGAATGCTTGAGGATGTCGGGTGGGCGAAACAGGAGAAGGGGTTATATAAGCGATATCCTCTTCTTACCTACCTCTGTTTCTTCGGTGATTTGTAGCTGAAACCGCCGGATTTATCGATATAGGCAGAGTACCTCCAATGTTTGTCTATTGATGTTGCTGTAAGGCTTTTTGAACACTAGAATTAATAAGCAATTCTAGATCCTCCCGTGTCATAGTAATGATGTTGGATTTTCCAGCATCCTCCATCTCGAAGCCTCAGATTCAGGTGAAAGTTCCCAGACGGCGCCAAATTTGATCCTGTCTGAAATCGATGGGACGGATAGCTAGGGCGGTGAATGATGATGTCGACTCTGGAGAAGATGACCGGAAAGAGCTCAAACACAGCAAAATCTTCCTCCAAAAATAAGATATGAAAACCTTAACAAACTGATTTCCTCAGATCTGAGAAAACCAAAGCAGATCTGAGGGGGATCCTGAAGAAGAAGACAGTAAAGAACAAACCCCAATCCAAAACTCCGATGAGCGGCCCTACCTTCCTGCGCACTACCAGACCAACCAACAAAGCGTTAGTGACCTAAGACCGGGGTGAGAATCCCTGGCTAAGCCCTCCGACGCTCAAGTCAGTTTTCCAGCGAGAAGAGAGAAAAAACTAACTGGAACGAAGATTAGGATTTGAGTTGTGTAAAAGTGAGAGCATACCTGGCCAATGGAGAGGATTCCCCTTTTTATACCACCTCATTTGACTTCCATAGTCATGAGGTGGACCCTGGTTCGTTAGAGTTTGTTATGAGATGACGTAAGCACCACTTGTGAAAATAGTTCAAGGAATCTTCTTCGTACCCCAGATGTACCTTTTTTATCGTTTAGCAAACCTATATAAACGTCTAGAAGGCATTTCCCGCCGAATTAGTTAAGCCCTTATATATTCACATAGTATTTCAATATGACTCCTGTGCCAAAGATTATGAGAAGTCAGACGATGTTAGGTTCGGTCGGTCTCTTTCGCCTTGTCGACCTTCACATGCCAAGCATACTATGTTCTGTCCTGTGTGAGGTTAAGTATTTTCGCCCTCGACCAGCTGTCCCGGCTCGACCTGTCTTAGCCCGCCGAACTTAAGTGATCGGTCGGTCTCTTTCACTCGATCGGCCTTCACACGCCGAGCCTACTATGCTCTATCTGGTGTGAGGCTAAGTGCCTTCACACTCGACCGGCTGTCCTGGCTCGGTCTGTCTCAGCTCGCCGAACTTAAGTGTTCGGTCGGTCCCTTCCCCTCAATCGGCCTTCACACGAGGAGCATACTATGCTCTATCTGGTGTGAGGCTAAGTACTTTTACATTCGACCAGCAGTCCTGGCTCCGTCTGTCTCAGCCCGCCGAACTAAAGTGTTCGGTCGGTCTCTTCCACTCGACCGGTCTTTACATATTGAGTATACCATACTCTGTCCGACACCTGCCTAAGTACTATTCTAGTCGACCGGCTGTTCATGCTCGATCGGTCTGTTGAACTTAAGTGCTCGGTCGGTCTTGGTATGTCAACCATATATGAGCACTGTCACTCGATCGGATTTCCTTCCTCTTCCCCTGAAAAAAGGGGGGCTCCCTTCATAACCCGTATCACTTGGTATCTCGGAATAGGAATATTTTCCTTCCACTAGGTTCAGAGTAATTGCATCAGCATTAAATCTATGCTATTTGGAGGTCAAATACACAAAATTTCAAATTGGTCCCATTGAAATTATTTTCTTTTTGTGCGTGTGTTTGGGGTTGCCTCTTCTTTTTGTTTTTTTTTTTACCTTGGTGCGCCGATTATTTATATTTTCTGCCTTAGTGTCAAAACTCAAAAACATGAGTCTTTGCACCTTGTTATTTTAAATTTGTATTCTTGAAGTGAATTGCTCCTTATTTTTCTGGTGTTCAGATCATCTTATTTATTTACATCTTAGTCTCTATTTTGCTTCGTCTGTGTCTCCTCTCAATATTGCTATCAATGTGCTATTACAATGTTTCTACATGTGCTCTGATCATGTCAGATGCAAAGTTTAATTAAACATTTACTGAAATAACTTGTGTGAACATAAGTGCATAGCATAGAAACTGTAAAGACTGTTCTGGAGTTTCGTTGAGTTTGTTTTATGGTTGGCTACCCATTGGTTATTTTTTTGGCAATTCATTTTTTTTTATATAATTACAGGAATGGAAAGAAAGAAAGAAGTTAGAGCGACATCTTGCTGTAGCTAAACGAAAGCTAGCTGATATAGGTCAGACGCATGTACTAGAAGGACTGAGAATTGGAGAGAAGGCTCAAAATAATTTGCTTGCTAGACAGATTATAAACATTGACTTTAAAATGCTCCAACATGCTATTCAAAGTATCAACAATCCATCTAAGAGGTTGAGTATCTTATTCCCCATCCCTAGCCATAATTTTGTGGTTTATTTTTGTAATTGGAAACAAGAACTTTTGGTATTTTACTCTCTTGATTGATCCAACAATTTGCCGACCCTACCTAGTGGGATAAGGCTTGATTGTTATTATTATTGTTGAACGATCCAAGAATTTAAAGGAGTAAAATAGGAGAACAACAGTATGTCACTATCATTCATTTGATCATCGGTTATCATCAATTATAATTGCAATTCAGGCACTTCTTCTAAACCTTATTGGGGCAGTGTCAAAGGAATTCACTCTTCATTAAGAAATCCTTACTCTGTCTTCTAGATTGGCATTATCCAGGCCCCCATGAGTTGGTGCAGTTGGTACCTATGATGTGGCGGTTCAAAAAAGGTGCCACATGGGATCAAGAAGTCAACATAGATGATGTGGCAATCAACATAAGGAATGGCGTGCTAGTCAGAATCACGACCGTGGTCAATGTAAACCTTGCTCACCAGCTATAGTGCGTCCTAGTCGGGGCCATCAAGGTCACGATTGATACAAGCCCTGGTTCTAGCCGATCGGTAGTTGTGTTGTTCGATCGGGCATTCCTCAAGTCGATTGGGTTGTTTGATACGAGCCCTGTTCTAGCCGATCGGTAGCTACACCTCCCGATCGGGCGTTTATCAAGTCAATCGGTCCACTCGGGCATGAACGAGATGCTCGCATGTGCCCAAAGGATATTCTTGAGACACTGGTATGACCAATCTCTTATAGCTAAGTTACAAACCAGGAAACCTATACCCTCTTTAATTAGGGAAAATGTTGTTTTGACACTATTTCTGTGAGTTAATGCCACCTACATTAAATACCTATTATTAATCGTTTAGTGCATGGGGAAAGGGAACAATTAGACCAAGTAAAACAATAGTCTCCCTCATTAATTATGCATGTATTATGGCTTTATTAAATACATAGAAGAAGAAGAAGAAACAAAGATCCTTTGTAGTTAATGCAACATCATTAATCAGAGGAAGAAGAAGAGTCCAGAAGAAGAAGAGTCCACCAGAAAGGTTCAAGAGGATAACTTCTCTTCTAAAGAGGGGATCGATCTTTGGCAGTGTTCCTAACGACGTCTCTTCAAGAACGGTCAAATTTCTTATGAGCAAGCCAGCGAGTAAACTTTGAAGATCTTGGAGCAAGATTAAATTGGCGCCGTCTGTGGGAATCTACCTCTAAACTATGTACTCATGGAAGACACCGAGCGTATTACTCTAATTTAAGCAGAGTTGAACCAGATCGTAGCGGACGCTGTGAGAGATGCACTGCTGCAGCTTTAAGTAAACCAAGGTACAATAGCATCAGGCGATAGGGCTTTAGGAGCAAGAAAACCTTCCTCTACCCGGAATGGGGCCTCCCGTGCAAACAGAACAACCCTGCTTATCTCGATCGACTTCGAGGCAAATTAGCGGCATGGGATTGAACCCGATCGGGAACCACTGGGGTGCTCGATCAGTAGAATCATTCGCTAGGAATACTCCCCCACATGATTTCACTCGAACACAGGCATCTATGAAAGATCGATCAGGGAATCTAGCCATCTCTGCTTTCGGCCCTGATATTCTAGAAGATCCATTGCCCCGTCATTTTCGACCACTAACTGCAGGAGACTATAGTGGTTCTACAGATCCCGAAGATCATCTCTGTAAGTTTAAGAATATGTCATTGCTGCATCAATATTCAGATGAGGTGAAATATAGAGTATTTCTTACTACGCTGACCAGCACAAAGATGGTTTTCCCGACTCCAGTAAACTCCATTCACTCGTTTAAAGAAGTTCGGACTATATTTCTACCACTTTATCAGCAGTAGGAGGTATCACAAAACTCCATGAATTTATTTGCCTTGAAACAGAAGCCAAAAGAGACATTAAAGGATTACATTCAAGGTTTAACAGGATGACCCAAGATGTTCCTTTAGCCACCTCAGAGATACTCATGAGCGTCTTTTCACAAGGCCTCCTTAAGGGGAATTTTTTCAAATCTTTAGTAAGAAAACCGCCTACTAGTTTTGATGATTTACTTGGCGGGTCGGTCAAATATGTGAATGTTGAGGAAGACCTTGGAATTCCTAACTTACCTAGTAGTCAACCCGAGCGAAGGGCACCTCTTCCTTTGAAAGTGGTAGATCCTTATTCATACAAACATAAGGATCGTCGAGCGGAGGGAGCCGTCGATAACATAGAAGCCACCCCTTCAGCTCAACATTCGGGCCCCAGACTCCCAAAGCAGGAGCGATTTTGCATGTACCATCAGTCCCATGGGCATGCCAATTAAGACGGCTACAACTATAACAATCACTAGCAAAGAGCTACTGCTCGGACATGGTACAAGAAGCCAAGATATGTTTCTTCTTGGTCAACTCAACCAACCCAAGAAAATGGTCGATTAGCACAGTAAGAACAACAAGGACAAGAACCCCTAAAACGCCAAAGAGAAGCTTCACAGTCGTCTGACAAAGATCAGAGGAAACAAGAAAAGGGAAAAGCTGTCGCTCGGGGGCCTGTAAAAGGCTTAATTGGGATGATCTCGGGAGGGCCGACTAATGGTGACTCCAACCGATCTAGAATAACTCATTTTTGCTAATTAGAAGTCCATGTGGTGGGAACTTGCCGGGATAAAAGAGTCGGTCCTTCCATCAGCTTTGGGCCAGAAGACCTTGAAGGCATTGAAGCACCACATGAGGATGCCTTGGTAATTGAAGCTTTAATTGCAAATTATACTGTTAAAAGGATTTTTGTGGATACAGGGAGTTTCGTAAACATTATCTTCAAGAAGGCAATGAATCAAATGCAAATTAATAATGAAGAATTGCAACCCTTAGCTACTCCATGATCGGGTTCACCGGACATTAAGTACAGTCGCTCGGGATGATCTCCCTTTTGGTATGACTTGGAGATGCTGCTCTAGAGAGTACCAGGAGAACACCTTTTTTGGTGGTCGACATTGCTTCCTCCTACAATGTAATTTTGGGGAGACATGCACTAAACACTTTCTAAGCAGTCATTTCCACTTATCACCAGAAGATCAAGTTTTCAATGAAAGACCAAGTGGTGGAAGTGAGGGGTGATCAACTAGCATCCTGAAAATGTTACGTGGATATTGTGTGGTTGGAATCCGAAAATCTCGTAGAACTCTGGAAACTTTGCAAATTGCTCAAGACCTTCCTCGACCGACTGAAGAGGAGAAACCTCACCGTCTAAAGGAAGATGAACAAGAGGAGATTCGCATCCACCTGAGCGGGAAGATGGTGTCACCCGAATCTCTGTCGATCTAGAACCAAGCTTAAAGCAAAAGCTAGAAGACTGCCTAAGGAAAAACCATGATGTCTTTGCTTGGTTAGCAAATGAAGTCAAGGGTATTTTTGCTGAGTTGATGGAACATAAATTAAATATATTTCCGATTCCCGACCGGTCAAATAAAAGAGGCATTTTAGTGCTTAGCAAAACGAGATCATGCGGGCAGAGGTAAACAAACTTCTCAAGGCCGGACATATCAGAGAGGTGCAATTTTCAGGCTAGTTGGCAAACGTCGTGTTGGTACCCAAACCAAGTGATAAGTGCCGTGTCTGTATTGACTTTCAGGACCTCAATTTAGTGTGCCCGAAAGATTGTTATTCTCTCCCTCGCATAGACCAGATGGTAGATTCAACCTTTGGATGTGAGTATCTCTATATGTTGGATGCTTATCAGGGCTATCATCAAGTCCCATTGGCCCCTAGTGATTAAGAAAAAGTAAGTTTCGTCACTGCAGACAGGACATTTTGCTATACTATTATGTCGTTCAGTCTTAAAAACGCAGGAGCCACTTATCAAAGGATGATGGATCGGGTGTTTAAACACCAGATCGGGCGGAATTGAAAGTCTATGTGGATGTCATACTCATAAAACAATCTAGGCGAAGATTTAATTGCAGACATTCAAGAAATTTGTAATACTTTGAGGAGACACATGCTCAAATTGAATCCAAAGAAGTTGTCTTTGGAGTAAAGAGCGAGCATTTTTTGGGGTATATGGTGACCGAATAGGGCATGGAGGCTAACCCAGAAAAGGTAGAAGCTTTGCAATGTATGACTCCACGGAATCTCCAAGAAACTCAGATTAGTGGGATGACTAATAGCTCTGTCTAGATTTATCTCCTGAATGGCTGATCGGAGTTTACTATTCTTCAAAGTCCTCCACAGAGCATCCAAGTTTGAGTGGGACGCTAGATGTGATCAAGCCTTCAATGAGCTCAAGGAATATTTAGCTAGTCTACCCGTACTATCCAAGCCTATAGTGGGAGAACATTATGCTTATATTTATCGGCAATGGAGCAAGCCGTTGGATCAGTTTTATTGCGGGAAGAAGGTACGACTCAATACCCTATTTATTTTTATAATCATTTATTAAAAAATGCAAAGAGTAGATATCTTGTGCCGGAGAAGTTGGTGTTAGGATTGGTCTTAACCGTTTGGCGGCTGAAGCCATATTTTCTTTTTCATCCCATAATTGTCCTTATAAATAGTCATCTTGGTCAAGTCTTGGTAAACCCTGAAGTCTTGGGACAGCTGGTTCAATGGACAACGGACCTCGAGGAATATGATATTCAATATCAACCCCGTATGACAAGCAAAGCACAAGCTCTAGCCAATTTTATGGCAGAAATTTCCAATACCAACTCAAACAAAACTTGAAAAGTATATGTGGATGGTTCTTCCAATTGGCTGGCTAGTGGTGTGGGAGTATTGCTGATTTCTCCTCGACAGGACATTCTGTAATTAGTCGTTCGGCTTGCCTTTCGAGCATCCAACAATGAAGCAGAATATGAAGCCCTATTGGTTGGTCTTCAAGCAACAAAAAGAGTGGGAACCACTCGGGTAATTATACACTCTGATTCATAACTGGTAGCTCAACAATTGGAGGGTACGTTCGAGATTCGAAACGAGCGACTGAAACGGTATGTGGAAGTTTATGAACAGTTAAAGACCGATTTTCAAGAAGTAATCCTTAAGAAAATTCTCCTGTCGGACAACCTCAAGGCAGATGAGTTGGCAAAGATGGCAAGTGCCTTGGCCACTTGGACTTTAGAGAATATAGTCGCTCACACCTTATATGTCGCGCGCATAGACCAAATTGACAAGAAGAAGACTGAAGGACATCTATAATTTCATTCCTCCAACATGGAGCATTACCAATTGATTCGTCTGAAGCTCGTTTATTAAGAAGATGAGCCTCTTGATACACAATGATAGGGGAGCATTTATACTGCCGAGCTTTTGCTCGCCCTCTTCTCAAATGTCTCGGGCCCAATAACACTGATTATGTCATACGGGAGATTCATGCAAACATCTGTGGCAATCATCTAGCCGGAAGAGCTATGGCTCGGAAAGTTCTATTGACCGGGTATTTTTAGCCAACGTTGTAGGCAGATACAACTAAATTTGTTGCTACTTGTAAACATTGTCAAAGGCATTAACCGTTGTCCCATCGCCCTACTGAACTGTTAAAAACCTCCACGGTCTCTTGTCCCTTTAATCAGTGGGAAATGGATATAGTAGGATCATTCCTGATTGGCCCCTAGCAGAAAAGGTTTATATTGGTCATAGTGGATTATTTTCAACGTGGGTAGAAGCTGAAGCTCTAGTGTGAATTACAGAGGAAGCAGTTTTGCCAATACGGAATTCCTCACAAACTTGTATTAGATAATGGAAGACAATTCTAAGGACTTAAGCTCCGAGAATGGTGTGAGGCATTAGGTATTCAATAAGCTTTAACATTTGTAGCTTACCCCCAGAGTAATGGGTAGGCTGAAGTGGTAAATCGGAAAATCATCAGAGGTCTCAAAATCAAGCTGGATCAGGTTAAAAGCAGTTGAGTTGAGGAGCTCCCAAGCATCCTTTGGGCATATCGTATGACTCCAAGAAATGGTACTGATGAAACACCTTTTCACTTATTATATGGAGGAGAAACTGTTGTACTAGTAGAAGTTGGAGAAGAGTTCGTTCGGCGACGAAATTATGAGGAAGCAAATAATACCAAGTAGCGCCTCATCGACCTTGACTTGGTAACTGAAGTCAGAAATAAAGCTGCCACTCGGCTTACAACCTATAGACAGAGGATGAGGCAAACATATAATAAAAGTGTGATTCCTCAATCAGTCCAAGTCAGGGATCTGGTGTGGCGAAGGGTTAAGCCAGTTGGCGATGTCAATAAGCTAGAGTCACAATGGGGAGGTCCTTACCGAATTACCAAGAAGCTGAGCACGGGGAGTTATTATCTGGAAGAGCTTACTGGAGCAAGATACCTCGACCCTGGTGTGTCAATCATTTGTTGCCTTACAGAGGTTCATAAGAGTTAATATCCTTTATTTAATTGTCTACTTCTGTAAGAATGCTTGATCATATGAAAATAAAAGCTTCTACTGGGGTTAATCAACATATGGATTAGCAGAAGCTAATAAAGTTATCCTCCTATGTGAGGGTTCTCGAGCGTAAGCTAATAAAGTTATCCTCCTACGCGAGGGTTCAATCTCTCGAGCAGAAGCTAATAGAGATATCCTCCTACGCGAGGGTTCAACCTTCCTGAGCGGAAGCTAATAAAGTTATCCTCCTACAGAGAGTTTAACCTTCCCAAGCAGAAGCTAATAAAGATATCCTCCTACACGAGGGTTCAACCTTCCCGAGCGGAAGTTAATAAAGTTATTCTCCTACACGAGGGTTCAGCCTCTCGAGCGGAAGCTAATAGAGATATCCTCCCACGTGAGGGTTCAACCTTCTCGAGTGGAAGCTAATAAAGTTATCCGCCTACGCGAGGGTTCAACCCTCCCAAACAGGATTCTCCTATAAGGCCCAAATGTGGCTAAGTGTTTTGCCCTCAGGATGGTGGCTGTGATATTGATCAAGAATACTATTCCCGATCAGACATTAAGATGCATGAAACAACAATCTATCGACATATTTAAACGAAAAATCCCAATAAGCAGATAAATAGATAAACAACAATTGGTCTACCAAAAAGTCAAAAAGCCTCATGGCTTGTCAAGTTCGAGAGAGTTATCAAGCATTTATAAAGTCGTCTCTGGCTCGGGCAATTCTTCCCATACTTTTCCTATGTCCAAGAACTCTAGTTCATTACCTTGGGGTACCAGTCCGACTTGGATAAATTGACGAGTAGCTCCTTCAAAGTCATGTTTCATGCTTTTCAAAATTTAAGCAGCTAACAACTCAAAGCACTCCTCAAATTTTAGGAAGTTCACTTTGAAGCTCGCTCGACGTTCTTCCTCTTAAGCCTTGTAGGAGGATAGTTCAAGTTGCACTTCCCCAGCTGTGCCTATGCTATTACCTGACTTTGGATGGTTGTCGTTGCTTGTTGTTGAGAAGAGGTAGCCTCTTCTTTCACTTGGTTTAGTTGGCTGTGCAGGTTGGAAATTTCTCTACCCAAGTCAGCAAGTCGAGCCTCTTGAGCAGTAGCTCTTGTAGAAAGTTCATCCTGTACAGTTGTCAGCGAATTTATTTGTAAGTCAGAGGCTTTTCCTCTCTGCGTAGCTTCGTCTAGCTCAGCCTGTATGGAGAATACTTGCTCTGGATAGTTCTAGCTTTTCATGGAGATTGGCGGCTAAGGTTGCTTGTAAATGTCTTTCTTCCTTAGCTCATGTGGCCTCCGCCAATGAGCGGGATGATTCTGATAAGCGTTCCTCCATATTGACAACTCGTTTCAACAATTGCCCAATCTGTTTCACTAGGTTTGGGATGCAACTATGGACGTGTAGCTGCTTTGTCCATAGCTGCAAAGGATACGTTAGTTAAATTGACGCATAATGAAATTAATGGTGCTAAATTTCGCATGTGTACCTTAAGCATGGATGCATTAGAGCGGTGGCTGACCTCGATTACTCTAAATTCTTCAGAGACTTAGCATAATCACCGGTCTTAAAAAGCTTTAGCACTGGCTTGGCGTGACAATTTTTCATATCAACTTAGACTCGGGGGAATCCAGGGAAAGGTTGGTCCGGTGGATACCTCTAGTTTGGGAATAGACTTGCCTCATGTGGAGTTCGATGGTACGCTGGTCGGTGTCTCAGAAGTTGCTTGTATAGGACTTATAAGTGGAGAGCTTGTCGAAGGTTCTCTGATTATAATGCCTGCGCCTAGTCGGTAAGATGGTTCTTCGGGGGAGACCATCGCTCGGTCGGATAATGTGAGGCGTTTACATTTTCTTATTAGTGGAAGAGGAGTTA
>JBBMJZ010001571.1:0-12077 GCA_037833815.1 Zingiber zerumbet | reverse complement strand
GTGCACTCATACTGTTTCATATTATATTTTTTGTCTCCAAACCGGCGAGTTGTTCCGTGTATTATTATTGTCGTTGTCCCATATAACTGTATTATTATGGTCCTGTTATTAACTGTTTGCTTTTGTATAATTGGAACAACCATCAATATCTAGTTCTGTTGGCATATTCCAGTTTCAGTGTGTGATCTCATGCATTGTTCAAGTTTAATCGGAGAAATATCCGTTGACTAACGGAGACATTTGTTATGCCGTATTTTACTGAAACGCGTGATGTAGTCCAGTTATACCTTTTGTTCTTCCATATGCCTCATGGTATAAATTATAATTATTTCAATTCAAATTAAAACTAATATAAACTCCTTAATCTATCCATTGCCTCACATATGATTTCGATGATAAAAATTATAATTATTATTTCTTTGAGAGAAGGAAGGAGTATAATGAGAATGGGATATACATTTTTAGAATTAAATCCATATAATTATCGGTAAATCTTAAAAGAGCACCCTAACTTAAGAGAAATATCATCCATTTTTTTTAAAAGTCAAATGGATGTCACTTTCATTATTTCATCCGGAAAATACTTATAGATTCAGTATTATTCTAAAATCTACTGAGTCATTTCTATATAATATGTAGCAGCTGCATATTAGTTTCTACGTGCTCAATTATAATTAAATTATGTTAATTTAAAATATAATGAATATTATAGAGTCTAAATATTTGTTTTGCTAATTAAAATATTATTTTAATTAAGTTATCAATCAGAGAAATAAAATCAAAATGATATAAAATAATGATTGTAGAAGCTAGTTACTAATTTCTATATATTATAGAAGCTAATAATTGACTTCTATACATTGTAGAAGATATATGCTAGTTTTTATATGGTTGATCATAATCAAATAATATTTATTTAAAATGTAATGAGCGTTATAGAGTCACCATCGTTTGTTTTACTTGTTAAAATGTTGTTTTAATCATATTATCAATCAGAGAAAAAAAATTAAAATGATATAAAATCATGATTATAGAAGTTAGTTACTAATTTCTACACGTTATAGAAGTTAGCAATTAGCTTCTACAGGTAGAAAATATATGTTAATTTTTACATAGTCGATTGCGATAAAATAATATCTATTTGACATGTAATAAGTATCATAGAGTCTCCATCGTTTATTTTACTCGTAGAAATACTATTTTAACTAGGTTATCACTCAAAAAAATAAAATCAAAGTATACAAAGTCACAATGGTAGAAATTAATTACTATAACATGTCGAAACTAATAACTAATTTCTACAATTATAAAAACTTACAAATAAAAACTAATTGCTAATTTCAATCAAATGAAGAATATTTTAGTGTCAAAGCGTTTAATTTTTGCCCTATAATCGTCTGAGAGAAAGGAGTATAATGACAATGAGATAGATTTAAATACGTAAAACAAGTAATCCTCTCTGCTTCTATGTACCCTCGCTGTGAAAGTGGCATTTTGATATTTTTTTTTAATAATTAAAATAATAAGATAAAATTATCATTGTAAATTTCATGTTATCATTGTAAATTTCACATTTTGATATTTTTTTTTAGCCATTTAATAATTCTATTTTCATATAATTCTAGGAATATATGGGAAAAAATATATTCTTAAAATTTTAAAAGCATTTATATTTTTTAATATAAAATACTAAAAAAATCATTCAAAAAACTTCTTCGGAACTTTTTACACTGATGAAATATTCCCCATGAAACACATACAAAATAATAACAATAATAAAAAACAAATAAAGAATCTAAAGATGCAAACTCAACTAAAGCAGGATTTCTAAAATAATTCTTTAAGCTGAAGAATTTGAAAAAAAATATAGGGATAACAAACTGAGACTCGTATCACACCAACAAACAGCAGCTACAGGGGCGACGCAAGAGTCATGTACAAGATCATATATGTTATGTTTGTGCCCTCTCAATCAAAATTCACCAGAGAATCAACAAATAAAATACAACGTATAGAACTCTGGAAGTCAGATACAAAGACTGGAGTTGTTCCTTTACCTGTATCCTCTTCCATATGGTTGCTGAGAACCATAATTTCCCATGTTCATCATGGGGTTGTATCCCACACCAGGAGCTCCCATGGCAGGGTGTGAAGGCATTCCCTGGTTCATTCCCATGTTCGTGCCCATCATCATCCCCATGGGTCGACTGTACCCTCCCATCCCCATCCCCCTTCCCATAGCACCACCGCCCAGTCCCATGCCGATGCCGGAATTCAAAGGGGCTGAGAGAGCACTTGCACCGGTACGTCCGATGCCAGAACCAGATCCCATGGCTTTGCCCATGGTGGTGATAGACGTTGGAGCAGTGGAAAGCTTCTTCTCTTCTTTCCATTTGTCTTTACGGTTTATAGAATCAAAGTCTACACCAATATCTGCATGAGGATTGATTTTGGCTGCAAAAAAACGGATCAAAGATATATGAGGCGCAACAAATGCTTCCAAATATGGTTGCAGTATGTAAGAATCCAGATGCATTATGTAAATATTAATGTCAATATGAGCGTGACTAAGTGGTCCGTTTGCACTTTGCCATTAATATTTCAAGAAAAATTTTTAAAATTAATAATGGTTCGACTTATAGCATGATGAAAACTAAGTGCATTTGAAGAAGAGCAAAAAACATATTAAACATAGATTAAAAGATTGACAACTTACATCCAGATATATTCAGATTGACTAATCCTCTACTCAATGTGTCAGCCCAGACTGTTGATTTCGTTTCGAATTTGTCCTTCGGTGGAGCAGAATTAACAGCCTTGACTTCTATATTGCTCGGGGCCTGCAAGCCAGCCTGTGGAAGAAGGTTCAACTGGTTGGTCTGTGTGTTTACAGGAGCGGTAGAGTGAATACTCTGTGTAGTAGTTGGCAATGCCCATGATGCAAAAGGGCCTGGAGAAGCGGACGGTTGAAAGTGGCTACCCTGTACATTACTCGGAGCTACAGGTTGAGGCTCCTGCATAGGAATAAAGGTTGCTGCCCCTATTTGCAAGCCAAACAAACTTTGTACATCATTACTTAGATGAGTTGTGGGCACTTGGGCAGTCAAAGTTGCAGAACTTGCAAAAGAGATTTGCTGATCATTCGATACAGGATTGTTAGCGATGCCACCAAATGAACCATCAAAATCAAAGTTGGTTGTTGTCTCTAACTTGGATGCTGTAGGTGCAAGAGTTTCAGCACCTCCTATTGAAATTGAAGAATTAAAAGATGGGCCTGGTGCAAAACTATGTTGCTGGCTAGTGATACTTTCTTGAGTAGCTTTGAAGGGTGCATCGCCAAAAGGATCTTCACCAGACTGGAAAAAAAGACCACAAGACAGATCCACTTACTCAAGAAACAAAAAAGTGCGGAAGGAGACCGCAACAACAGTTTAGTGCTAACGAGCAAAAAATTATGAGATTTATGCAACAGGGGTTAAGGATCTTACAATTCAAACAAACCTAAAATATCAAATAACAACTAAAATCAGAATTTGGCAATTTATCTTACAAACCTACAGTCCAATCCTATGTTTGCTTACATTTCCTAGTAGAATCTCAATCCCAACAACCTTGAATAGATAGAATATACATTTGTTAAAATTCAATATTATTAAAACTGACATATTTAATTTTCATGCCATATTTTAAAAAATTTCTTCTTCGTATATTTAGTTTTTTTAACTCCTAAGTACAAAAATCTATTCTTATCATTATCATCTAGTTTATAATTTTCATTCATCTTAAAAGAAGCTGCCGCCTATTAGATAAAGATGGGAACACTTGAATATGCACTATTAGAGTAATTTTATTTTATTCATGACATGATTGAAATGATAGGCGATTAAAATATTTATTTATTTTATATAGTTCTAAAATCCTTTTAAGTAATTATGAAATCTGACAATGGGACCTCTTCCTATTCCTAGGTAGGTAGGATCTAGATCCTGAGTCAGACTTCACAGAATAATCTGGTAGAAGACCACCAGAATGACACTAATAAAGAATTGGTGAGTTTAAATGTTTTACAAACTTTATGCTATAATATGCAAATGTATTTGGGTTAATATCAAGACAACCATTGATTATGCATACCTGACTAAGTCCAGCAGATGCTGATGAGTTGGCAGCAAAACCTGAATTTTCAGAAAGATCTGTCTCGAGTCCAGTGTCTGTCATAGACACTGGCACCAAAGCAAGTGAATAAATCGGATCTGATACTGGAGCTGATCCAAAAAAGTCTGTCTCAAGACTAGTAGCAGCAGGTGAAGCAGCTGAATAGCAGAATTAATCAAGTCGTCATTGCTTATTACAGATGAAAAACTCTGTTACACGCGTGCGCGCAGAGGGGAAGAGCCCAAGTTTACTTGTTTATTGATTTCAAACTAATAATGTACCCTGCCTTATGCTAACTTTAATTTCTTTAATTAGGTTGAATTGCCTATGACTAACTGCTTAAATTATCATAAAATTCAGAATTTATATTGTTGTGCGTTAAGCAAAGGGATTGTTGAGTAATTTTGGAACAATAGGATCTATTATTGGGTTAAAGTGGATCATGTGGAATTCTTTGAAAAATTCTAGGGGTAAAACCAAATTCTCAATAGAATTAAATACCACATGGTGGAAAAAATCCTCCTAACTGCTCAATCAGATGTAGTGAACAAAGACAAAATTAAACTCTGAACATTAGCTAATGTGTCTTTTATAAATTTGAAAACTTTGATTCAGATATATAAGGTTCCAGTTGTGGAGGTGAAGATTAGAAATGCAAGTGCTATTCCTACACTGAGAAAAAGCCATAATATGTAAATACCTGATACAGAGCCACGTGGATCAAACTCATCAAAACCATTGCTCACTGTGTTGTTGGTTTGTGGGGACACACCAGATGGAGCATTACCTACACCATGGTTTGCACTTTTTACTGAAGAGCTTGCTGCTGGTGCAAAAGAAGAATCCTGGTTAACAGTTTCCTGAGGAAAGCTTGATGCAGGTGCAGAGAGAGAACTTGATAATGGTACAGCTGCTTTAACTTCAATTGCATTTCTACAAGAAGAGTTACTTTCAGAAAAAGAGATTGTCCACCAAAAAAAGGAAATAGAATGTATGTACAGACATAGCCATCTAATATTTGAATATAATTAGGTGAAGTTTTAATAAATGATAACATGAGAAAAAATAGGATTGAGATAATATGGACATGTTAAAAACGGACAATAAATTCTAAATTCTACAGATAAAAGAGTAAATTTATTGGAATGGAAGGCATAAGGGATAGAGGAAGAATAAAGAAACAATAGTCAAAAATGATTTTAAATTTGAATATAATGAGTGATATTGCATAGTATAGAACTCATAGGCAGGATGAGATTTGTATAGACGACTCCAAATAAGTAGCAAGAAACATGATAATGATAGACATACCTATCTTCTTGCAAATGGCTATGGGCATCTCTCATCGCTTCTTCATAGTTTGGTGGTGCACCAATACTCTGCTCCGGAAGACTGGAGTCCAGCTGCCTGTGATTTTAGTATTCATCGATCAAGGTGTGAGCAACAGTTAAATAATATGGTCTATAGTTTCAAAAACACCAAAGACATTCAAACTCTCCACCTATCATGCCGAGGAAGATCATCAATTCTGCCACCGCCACTTCTACATCAAAATCAGAGCATATCATATAGAATGTTTTGCAGAAAAAATTAACAGGATGGTAGAAGTGACAGATGCTGACCAACTAGTAAAACATTAATTTAGAATGACACGATTAAAAATTTGAAAGTTTTTCTGCTTCATAAGAAGCAATACTAAACAACCTTCAAGCTTGGCAAAAGAAAAACAAATATCATTGAGGTAAGGACTAAATCACCTATTTGAGCGATCATCATCATCAAAGGAGCGGCCTCTACCTAAGCTGGTATTTTTTGAACCATACTGATAATCATCATTTCCCTGCACTCCTCTATTCTCATCATCCCTATAATCATCTTTACCATAACGTTCATCAGAATACCTGCCATAACGATCTCCCTCTCGACCATATGGGTCACTAGCTCTTCCACTTTTGTCTTCGTCTCTATATCCCCATTCTCTTTCTTTTCCATTACCATACTGATCATCATCTCTACTTCCATAGCGACTTTCATAACGTTCATCATCATAACGGTCACCATAATGTCCAGGACTTGGATATGAACCAGGCCTACTAGAAAATGTACTTCGAAACCTATGCAAAAAAAATAAGACACATTTAATAGGCAAAGTGAATCATGTCAGCATTGTTCCAAAATTCAGATAGCATACTTGTCCCGGTTAGCAGCAGCTTTCTGCCTAGCTTCCTGTATCCTTTCTTTATCATTCACTAGAGCTACAAGAGCTTGAGATTTTCTTCTGACATTGTTTCCCTGGTCTCTTCCACTTGAATCAATATATTGGAAATCAGATAAAGTCTGAAAGCATGCACAATTTCCAGTTATACAAATACAAAGTAAAACAAACAGAGAAAAATAGGTACATGTTGATGCACCATCAGCGAGAAGAAATATTACAGTACCGATATCTGGTATGTATGCTCCTTTATATCATCAATCACTCGCTCAGATCCATGTGCAACTAGGTAGTCAAGAACAGTCAGAGCCTAAAGCTCAACAATCGAGTATATTAGTCGAATTGTTTCTATAAGACTACATTCAATGTAATACACAATATAATGAAGCTACCAGCAATTGTAAATATTCACAATAAATGCATAGGATCGAATAGTGTACAAAAAAGTGTGAGAAGCACCTTGTAGACATGACGCCAGTTTTTTCCAGTATCATTGATCCTCTTCCATATTGCATTCATTATCATCTGGCATTCATGACTGTACAGGATAATATATGAGATTCCAGAAAACTAAATTGTAAGAATAAGCGTGGGAAGGGATAAAATACGTACGAGTTCCTGGTTGCTTGTGCAATATCTGCCAGAAGTGATCCATGGGGTCCCCAGGGTTCATTGCTGGTCGCATCAAGAATCTAAAGTCCAAAGAAAATATAAAAGGTACATGAATATGCCCAATTTAAGCCGGTCCAAATTAAAATTATTCTATTTCAGATGCTATTTTTGAGCTTATATAGATTTTTATTTTCAATTACAATCCTCATTTTAAGATGGTATTCTCGTAAGTTTCTCAATTTACAAGAATTCAAGTAGAAATGTTTTAAGTGCCATATAACTCACCTTTTGCTCTATTCTAGGAACCTTCAAGACTTTCTTGTTTACCTCCCTTTTCCTAGAGCACAGGAAAAGTGCAACAGGTCAGTTAAGTGACTTGACTAATAGAAATAGAAAGAAGGATGTATCAAACAGGCGAAGCATTCCAATAGATATATTTGATAACAGAGTCAAAAGTATTTAACTTCAAGTTATAGGCAAGAGTTGCAAGATTACAAAAATCTTACAGGTCGCGAACAGTTTGATCAAAAGCTTTCTTCATGATCCTTAGAGATTGAGAGTACTTCGTCTTACAGCAACCTTAATCTGATACTTCCTCAATAACCAACTGCCAGAACAATGGAAACAGGTTAATCTTTTAATTCACAATAAAGGTCATAGAATAATAAGCAAATAGAAAGAATATATACAAAATATGTTGTTGCAAAGAAAAAACTACATAAACAACTGAAATGGCATTGGTAGATTATGTCAGGGAGAAAAAAGATACAACCACAGTTGGAAATTAATTTAATAACAAGCCTAAATTAGATCAATTTGCCTAAGTTCAAGAAGAATGCCGAATATGCCAACAGGAAAATGAACTAACTGAAAGTTTGAAAAGACATTTTTGGCATAAAAGTTACACCTAGGTCCTACTGTGATAGTTTATGTACTACATAAGTAGGTTTTAGCTACCAGTTTTGAAGATAGATGTTTTCAGAAACAGGAAAGTTTTCCCATTACATGCATGAGATATTGTAAACGTCAAACTGCATCAAATTTCATACCAATCAAAGGAAAGGCCGCATATAATCAAATAGACAATAAACGGGGAATGAATTCCAAGGGTCTAGTTAATGAATTCCAAAGCAAAGAGACTTCAAGATAAATAACCAGATACACTCTAATCTCATGCACGAGTGTGATTTGTTAGGTTACCTATAGGCAAATAAGCAATCAACCAAAATCCAGTACTAGCCAATAGAAATAGCCTCAAAATAAATAAATAAATACATTAAAAAACTGATAGATTCACATGTAAAAACAACATATGCAAAGCAAGAAAACGGTGGATAAGGATAAATTTGAAGAAATTATCTTTCCTAAGATCCAACTCGTCCATAAGAATAACAGCGAATAAGAAAAGTCGACAAAATCAGTGCGCCTTAGATTTTACTTACAGTTCGATACGTTCGAGCTCAAATTTATTATAGATCGCACCGGATCCAGTTAAATGCCAAATCCAATTGTATAAAAAAATGACAAAATGATTTTTTTAAAAAGAAAACTGGAATGAAAAATCAACTGTAGATCCATTAGTTATTATTTTCTACACAAAAATCAAACCTTTTGCCTCAATATTTAACTCCCTTAACACGTAATCAGAAATATAAACCAACGAACACATTGAGTCAAATAAAAATTACAAGAAAATCAAGTAAACGAACGCAAAAGGGAAGAGAACATGAGCGCATCTAGCGAACCTGAGTATACGATGGTCTAGGCTGCCCAGATCCGTCCGAGAAGCGAGGGAACAGATCCACGGGTTGCGGAAGGAGATCGTGGCAAGTAAAAGAGGTAGATCTGCTGTTTAACTACGATTCGACGAGAAATTTAGGGTTTCGCTTTCTCCCCTTCTGCGTTCGGGAACGAGATGGTCAGAGAGAAAGGAACGAGGCGAAACGAAGAGAAAAACAATGGAATAAATAAAGGTACGAAATAATTCCAGGAGAGAGACGGAGAGACGTTGACCGGCAACTGCCGGTTTCCGACTGCAATTCCCCCCTCATTAATTTTGTTCATAATTAATCTTTTCTCTCTTTTTTTTTGTCACATTTTCCCCTTAAAAAATGGAGAATTTAGGAGAAAATAAAACCAAATTAAATCAAATTATATATAATATATTAAATTGATATAAAGGGAAATGTAATAAATAATTTGATGTATTTTAGCGTTATATTTTCAAATTTTTATTTTAAAACATAGAGCAAAATAATAATTTGGTTAATTCAATTGGGTGACCTATTGATAAAGACAAGTTTCATAATTAGATAGAGAAAGATTAAAACACTAGATCTAACAATATTTCAATCACAAATATTATTATCAGGACAATTTATTATTATTATTAATTTGGAAGTTGGGCAACCTTTCATGGTTAGCTTCTCACCTGTCCACGTTGGATGGATTTTTTTTAAATAAAAATAATTAATTATATTTCAGATCATAAATATCTGAATAACAATTAAATATTTTTTTATTGGTAGCAAAAAAGATTAAGTAGAATCTACCATCTTAACGTTTTCATCCGATGAACTTAGTTGATTTATATAGATCCTATCGGTTAAATTCATTCAAATTAACTAATAAATTTTCCTTAGTCCACAAAGGATCTCGTCTGAACCTAGCCGGCTTATTATTATTATTTTTAAATGAGTAGTTATATCAGATATTATTTTTAAATTTTAAATGAGATAAAATACTAGAACACTTCTCAATGCATAAATTATAATGAAACTTAAATACTTAGACTATAAAAAAAAATCTAAAATGACAAACTTATTTAATAATTTATTAATTTCATAATTTAATGTGAAAATGATAATATTATTACTTTTAATAGTATTGTTATCATAAAAGGTCCTCCATATTTAAAAATATTTAAAAGGCCGCCATACTATTTTTATCTCTAAATAGTTTTATTCTAATATAATAATAATAATAATTTTGTTTAGAAAAAGAATCCTTTAATTTAGTAAATCTGGTTTTAGTTAAATAACATTGATTACATTTCTTGCTAAAACTAATATAGTATATAACAATTTGGATAAAAATAATTATAATTAAAATAATTTTGATAAATTAAAATAAATTATAAATATTTTTTAATAGAAGATCTTTTTAAATATTTAACGAAAATAAGATGAGAAGTGGCCTCTGTATTATTATACTATCCAGCTGTCGGCACTATTTTTAAATCACATATTTTATTAAAGAAAATGTTAATATTAATTACCAAAAATATATTTATAGGGTTTGTTGATGGTTGTTGGATCAATGCCTGGAGTCTAGCTGTCACCGGAATGATAATAGTTTTTAAAATTAATTATTAAGTTCAACGTAAATAGCGAGACGGGCTGAGTCTGGGCCTAGCTCAGCCCAGTAAAGGCCCAATAAGATGGCATTTTAGTTTCTAAAAACACTCGAGAATTTGATAAGACCATAAATATAGATCTCTAGCATATCACTAGTGATGTTGCTTCGAGTGAAAGATGAGGTTGCCCTAGTGAATTAACTGTTGATATAGTGGAGCTGGTAAGGGGAGGAGTGAATTATCTGTAATAAGAAAATATTCTCCTCGTACTTTTAACTCAAAAATAGTAACAATAATAAAATAAAATAACAGAAATAAACGTAAGAGACTCAGCAATTTGACTTGGTTACAACCTAGATGGTTATTAATCTAAGGCGGTTGAACAGTGCACTAAGAATCTCCTTCTTTGAACGCGGAGAAGTCTTTTACACACTCTGAGAAATCAAGAGTTGCTATGAATTGATTACAAGAGTTGATTGATTAATTCCTAGCTCCAGGGGCCTTTATATAGCTTCTGGAAATCCTATCTCGAGTCTTGAGGGCGCCTCCAAAGGGTTTGAGGACGCCTCCAAGGGGATAAACGGATAAAACTTTATCCGCTTGCCAATGGCCAAATTGACCCAGTTGAGAGCGCCCTCAAATGCATTGAGGGTGCTTTCAATGCCGTTGAGGACACCCTCAATGCTGTTGAGGGGGCCCTTAAGCTGATGAGGACTGAGGTGCCTCCAACGACTGTTGAGGGCGCCTCCAGCTGCTTTTTCAACATTTCTTCATCTTCACTTTAGCCTCCAAAGTTTTGATTACTTGAGTGATTGCGGCCAACTAAAATACGGCTTGCCCGAACCCATTTTCTGGTCTTCTCCTCTAGCAGGCTCCGACCGGACTTCTCGTCCCTCGAACGTCGCACATGTTCTTCTCGTCCACCAGTGTACTCTTCCGCAGCTCTTTCGTCCTTCGGACGCATTGAGCCCGTCGGCTCCCTTCCCGTGTCGTCCGTCTCGCTAGCTACGTCTTCCGCTCAACTTCCTGCGCTCCTAAGCTCCTGCAGACTTAGACACAGGGATCAATAACAAACAAGACCTAATGTAACTTGGTTGATCACATCAAAATAACCACGGGGTACAACAATCTTCCCCTTTTTGATGTGCATCAATCAAAGTTCAAGTTAGGATAAAACAGACAAATATTAATTTAAAAAATTACTAAACTAACATTTTAAGAATAAAGATTGTAAAAATAGAATTTGCAACATAAAAAAATTAAAAAATATTAACTCCTCTAAAACTCCCCCTAAACAACCAGTCTAAGGGTGAAAACCAGTCTAAGGGTATAACATAAAAAAAAATTGGGGTATAACAACCAGTCTAAGGGTGAAAACTTCAAAAAATTATTTCCAAAAATATTTTAAAAATTTGTTAAAGCATTATCTAATTTCTATTTTCATGCTTTATCAGTAAATTAATTAAATATTTTATTTTAATATTTTGATTTCTCGGCAGTGGCGAGGCACAAGGTCTTCTTGGTTATTGGAGCAACAACCATTTTCTTAGACAAAGCCTCATAAAGAAATTAACTGTTTAATTTTTCTAGTTGAAAACGCTAACTTACAAAAATTTAATCTAGAAAAGATTTTGGAACTCAGTATAGGTTCCTTCCTACTGGATTAATCAAAAACTTAGGAGATACATAATTTTTGGGAATTTTTCTAAGTTATCCCTGATATTTTCTAATGTACCAGTT
>JBBMJZ010001563.1:0-12077 GCA_037833815.1 Zingiber zerumbet | reverse complement strand
TCTTGTCGTTTAGTTCTTGGGGTTCTATCCACCTTTGTCTCGGGTTCCATCACATTTGTTGGTGGGGTTCGTATCATTCTAACTCAAAGTGAAAAATCGAAAAAAGGTGGTTGTACCAATTCAGAGCGACCCTGCTCTATACCACTTGTAGGATTGAAACGAACGAGACAGGGGGGTGAATCTCATTTGTAAAATTTTTCCTTTTGCCTTTTAAAATCATTTTGGAAACACGAGTATACAGTGGAAAACTTAAACTATGCATTTCATAGAGGAAAAAGACACTTATGTTTTTACTTGGTTTGTAGCCCGCCCCGCGACGACTACTCTAGGGCCCACGATCCCTAGACCGTCTCTCCCAAAGAACCTTTAGGCCGAGAGGTCAAATATTGAAATGAAGAGAGTGTAACAACCTATACTTTCTTATGCAAGAACAATAATAAACAACTTAAATTGTTACCAACACATGTAGCTCGATGTAGTTTCGGTTCTTGCCTAGAAGATTGCTTGAGTGTAGATTCGGCGTAGTAAGGTTGTAGCACAGCAGTTACAAGGAGATGGCGTAAGAGAATCGAGTTGGAGTTTGTAGAAGAATTGATGTTTAGTGTTTTGGCCGAATGCTCCTTTTATACTGCATTGGGGGTGTCTCAGTTCATCTGGGGCGCCTCCATGAACGTTGATATGATTCGAGAACTTAGGCGTTTATCCTCTTGAGGTGCCTCTAGTGGCTAAACTTGAGGTGCTACAACAACAAAGGTGCTCCTAGTGTTGAAGTTTCATCCTCGAATTTTATCTATTCTGGGTGCCTCCAATCATCCGATACGCCCTCAACATTTCACTTAGGGTGTCCTCCTTCACCTAAGGCGCCTAGAGTATTGTTCATCCGAGCTTGATTTTTCGTTTCAAGTTCTTGCAAAACATGTTAGTCCAGTTAACCAAAATTATCTACAAAACAGAGTTAGCACAAATGCATATTATGAATTAGATCATGTCTTACCAAGATCAGAATTTAGTCTTGACCTCAATTTAGATTTCCAAGTTGGATCTAAGTTGGACCAGCATCTACAATCCCACTAGGACTCATCTTCACTGGATCTCTTTCACTAGATCTCTTTCCTCCAGTTGCTTATCTTACTTATCATTTGCAGAATGATTTCACTTCAAGTCTGGTCTCCCATCAAGTCTTCTTGCCAGATGTTTCATTTAGACTTCAGTCAGTTGTTAGGTTCCTGCCAGATAGATCTGGGCTTCGTGTTAGTTCTCTGATCCTCTTGACCTAACTAGACTTCAGCTTGGTGTCTAATCCTCTAAACCCGTCAAGTTCTTCAGTCTGCACACTTGGTAAACATATTAGATCACAACAAGAACTTTTGACAATATCAAAACCTAGGTTCGATTCTGTTGCTCCCTACACCAACACTTAGGAGTAGCCACTCATTTAATTCTAGCATGCTAACTTCTTCAAGTATATCAAGTACTTCCTCAAATATAAATATTTATCTAATAGCGAACTAAGTGTTGATGGAAATAATCAGTAAGAAAAGGAAAAATACACCCCCCGGACTCATAAATTAAAGTGAAAGACTAAGTGATTTATACCACTTATTGACATGTCGAAGAAGAGTTGGACTAAACTCCTCAAACTAATCTCTCAAAAAATGCTTTAGTTCATAGAGAGACTTCTTTAGCTTACACACGAGGTTAATCTCCCCTCAAGTAATAAATGTTTGTGGTTACTCTATCTAAACTTCCTTTGAAAGAGAACCATGAAGGAAAACATTTTTTTATTGTAACTTGATAAAGGGGCTAGTGAAAGACAACGACAAGTGAGAGGAAGAGAGACTAAAGTGATCTTAGCCATTGGAGTGAGCATATCAAAGTACTCAACACCATAAATCTAGGTGCAACCTTTATCCATTAATTGAACTTTGAGATGATTAACATTGTCATCTAGGAAACACTTAACTAAGAAAACTCATTCTTAGTCCATTACAAACTTTCCTAAAGGAAGAGAAATTAGTTTTGAATTGTCATTAGTGGAGAGCATTCATCTCATCGATCATGGCCTTGCTTCTACCCCAGATGTGAAAGTTGTTGGTGTAATGATGCGCCCAAGTGGTTTGGGGAGATTATTGGTGTGATAATACTCAAAAGTCATTGGGTATGACCACATTGCCTTGAAAAGATTTTGATGTATTTGGTAAAGAGTATGTTTGGTTTACTTATGGTATTGGTATGTATGAGTTGGGCTTTATGGATCAGAGTCCATAATAAAGTTGACATAGAGGTGAACGACGAAAGATGGTCTCACACATTGAGGGACTAGAAAATTTATAGTGAGGGAGACTCTAGGATGAGTATCAAGAAATTGAACACCTAGAGGAGGTTAGACATTTGGGCATGTGAATGGTATGTGTAGACTTGAAGTATGGAGAGTCTTTGGGCATGTGAAAACCTGAAGGCATAAAGTCTTGAGGGAAACATCATTGTGGATGATGTGGCTGTCGAAGAGTTGAACGAGTGAGTTGTATGAGGTTATGTATGAAGTATAATTTAGGGTTCACACTTTCGGGCAACATTATTAGGAGATGATGCGGGTAAAACTAGGTAGGGGCTATCTAGTTAGCTTGTAGGGAGTCATCAATAAAGGAACAACAAGTTCATTATTGTAGTTTGTGATTAAGTTCGATACTAGAGCTTTGGGTAGGCTTACAAGAGGCATGCCATGTGAACTCAAGATCTTCGAGCATATTGAGTCAACTGAAAGTGATCCCAATTGAGTGGAGTATCCCAATTGACTGGAGTAGTAGTTTGTTGAATCAACTGCAAATTCAATTTCTGAAAACATATTTTTGTTGGACTCGAGTTGAATATAATGGATATCTAGTGGACTAAAAGCTAGCATATCCAATTGAACTTTTAACCTTTGGTTCACAATGACTAGGTTGAAGATTTGAGTCAACTGATTTGAATTTCAGCAAACTGAAGTTATTTGAAAATTAGTCGTTGGCTAGTCATTAGAGGCCAAGCTATATAAATGCTGGGCGTGTTTTCTCTTAGTAGTTGTGCACAAAATTATATGTGAAACTTTTGTTATAAAGTGGCCGATAAAAATGTTGTCTTAAGGCTTACGGAGGCTTTGTATATATGATTTTAGTAAATCAAATCTCTTTTCTTATTGTTATGCTTTGTATAAAGATTTTTCTTAATGGCCTTCAATAGTGATTCACCTTATGAATCAGTAGAAAGTGGAGTAGGAACATGGCTTTAACTATGTAAAATTCTCTTTCTTAGGAATATAGAATATAAAATATAAAATATAGGCTCCTACATGTTATATATTTACATGTATACCCTCTTAGCATATAATATTGATTCACTTACCTAAGTGAAAGAGTTCTCCCACATTCATAGAGATCAAGGACATTATTAGGTCAGAACATAACTGAGGTTGGTTCAAAGAATTCATTTTCAACATTCTATTTTATTATGATGTGAGAGCATCAAGATCATGGGAAAGCCTCCTTTACCATGCACATTATCATCTCCCTATGTCTCTCATTCACATAAACCCACCATTAGATTGATCACTATATCATTCTTGACCATTCAACTGTCATAGGACATTGACAATATGAGAAGGGCAACTTTTCTTATCATTTCAATCAAAAGGTTTGAAATCTCAAGCTAAACTAAAAATATAATTTTAGTACCGTGCCGAAGTATTGACACATAAATACATAATATGTGATGAGTTAGAGGTGAAGGGATCAAGGAGATGAAGAAGAAAAAGAAAAAAATAAGAAGAGAAAGTAGCTACATATGTAGTGGTAAGGTTTAAGTATAATTTTATCTCAAAGTTTGGATCCATAGCTTGAATGGTACAATTTTGACTATGTGTTATGTTGACACTCAATACACTTTGGTATGCATAGAAGCATTACTGGATGTAAGTTAGATAAATTTCATTCTTTTAATGTCTTTTCACATAATTTATTTACTTACGAAGATAAGAATATAGTAACTCATAATACCAATCAAGGTTTAAAATTTTGACCCGTGCCAAACCAAAACGATACGGTTTTGATATCGTGCCGTGCCGATACAGTTTTAGTATTTTTTATTTATATATAGAAATTATAAGATAAATATGTTTATAGTATATATAAAAATAAATTGTATATTAATTTTGTATAAGTTCTCAATTATGGAATAACTTAATATTGTTAGAAAAAATAATTAAAAATAGTTTTATTGAAATAAAATTGATATATCAATAACTCGAATTAAAATGGATCTATCTATAATAATAACTATATAAATTAATACAAGATATTACTTTATATATGATAATTATATAAATGAACTATTTATTCAAATAATTAATTATTAATTAAATAATATATATTTTAACTAGTAAAAAAAATATCAGGTAAAAAATATAAAATAATAAAAGATTATTAGAATATAAATCTAATTTATTAGAATTTTTAAAATTTTTAAAGAATTTTTTAAAAATTTTAAATGAAATATAAAATAATACAAAATAATAAAAAATATATTAGAATATAAATAAAAATTATTATATTTTAAAAATTTTTAAATGAAATTTAAAAACATTAAAAAATCAATTTTCAGAATATAATTAATAAAATTTATTAACTTTATTTTAATTTTAAATATAATTTTATATATTATAATAGGATAATTTAATTAGAGTTTATAAATGTCCGTTCAAAATATTACACATCCTTAGGAATTATTTAAATTAATTAAATAAAATAATTAGTTTTTCCTAAAATCACGACTTGCGATCTGCCGTGGGGGCGACCAACTCGCTGGAAGTGTCGCCGGACGCGTTTGGCGTCACCAGAAGGATCCCCAGACATGTCCGGCAGCGCTGGAAGGGTCGCCGGATGCTTCCGACGATGCCTTTGGCACCATAGGAGGCATCCTGTGACGCCTTTGGAAGCGTCCCGACACTTCCGGTGCTGCCGGAGGCGTCCCGCGACTCCTTTGGCTCCACCGAGACGGGGATGCCTGCTGTGCCGGTTTCGCCTGCTCAGCGGAATGGTAAAAACCGTCCATGTCAAGCAGCACAAAATGATATTCTATACCTTGATACCAATACTCGACACATTTTGGCATATGCTTATACATGCCAAGATAAATTTAAAAGGGATTATTCATTGAATTTCCTTCCACTTTAGTTTTTCTACAAATCAATTAGTAATTAAATTAAAATAATTTTGTTCTTTATACTTAAATGCATGGTGAGATGACCTTTTAAGTTTTACTCTTATAATATTTATCCATTTAAGACTGTAGAAATCACAATCGAATTGGAATTTTAGATAAATAAGCTACAAAAACTAACAAATATTACTTGAATGCATCTTCCACATCTAATGTTATGAACACAGTATAAAATTTTAAATCATGATCTCAATCCTGAACTAGGTATGGCAACCCATTGTTAACAAGTTTTTCCAAGCTGTACATCTTATTACCTTACTAAACATCTAAAGGATGCATTCTTTGTGCCTATGATCTTGTTGCACAAGTTTGGAAACAAAACAACATAGACTTTAGTTTTCTTATTAGTTCATATACAAGTCTAGCCACTGTTCTATAAAACCTTAGTCCAACTCACTTTGTATCCTTTTTTTTGTAATTTACCTCCAAATTCAATTTTAGGATTAACATTAACATTTCTGTAGTCAGAATACTAATATCAACAACTAAGATTCATAGCTAGTACATGGAAGGAGAAACTAAGAAAATTGCTTTTCTATAAGCCTATGCTAGATACTAGGCATATTCATGTACTTGTAATACAACTATATTGTCACATCATATTTTATACTAATATAATTAATATTCTCTATTTCCTTGCTTAAAATTCACATATAACTAATCTTGGATATTCTTCGTACACTTATTTGATGTCACTAAAAACCTTCAAACTCCATCTTTCTTATGCTTTTATTTAAATGTTAATAGAAAACATTCAATCAATTTTTTTTTTTTATAAATTATGCATCTTTCATTATTAGAAAGGGAGTCTTTGCGTAATGGTAAAGTTGTTGCTTTGTGACCTAAAGGTCACGAATTCGAATCCTGGAAACAACCTCTTGTAAAAAGCAGAATAAGGCTGCGTATAATGGATCCTTCCCCGAGACCCCGCATGGCGGAAGCTTCATACATCGGGTTGCCTTTTTTTATGCATCTTTAATTATTAAATAATTCCCTTTTACTCATGAACCACTAGCATTCGATGTATGATGCTAGTAAATTATCAAAACTCAACACAAGTATTAATAATATAGTTTATCAAAATAATAAGTTTCGATCATTTCACTTGACATAGTAAAAGATTAAAAATCATGCTCGGCACAAACTATATCTCGTTCCTTTACTTCATCTTCATCCTTCGTTAACCTCCAATTTGTCAATAACACCGTGCATTGGAACGTCGACATGATATTAAAATGATATCTTTTTGATTAAATACTGAAACTATGGCATAGTTCAAGATACGTTTCATCCGTTTTGACCATTTCGCCCAACATGGTACAAGATTTCAAACTTAGAGTATGTCTCAAGAATTGATAGTAAAATGTGATTTCTCTATATATTATTGAATAATTGAATTTATTAAGGTACTTCTTGGTTTTGATGGTTAGCTTCACACTTTATATGTTATCCCTATAATTTTATCAAATAAAAAGCATAGGTAACTATGGATTGAAATATCATGCCGAGCTGGTCGAAAAGGGCAAAACATTTCTTTCCGCCACCAACCGACACCAAGCCCTACAGTAGCGCCCGAGGGGTCACGTGCCCCGCGGCTGCGCGGGAGGGGTCTCGCAGGTGAAGTTGGGTTGGGTTGGCATGTAAGGTTTTTTAAATTAAAACTAGAACTTATATTGATTATCTCACTCAACTCCTAGGTAAGATAGGGATAATCCAAATAAACTTAATCAAACCCTAATAAAATTATCTAATTAATTATATGTTTTATTTATTTTAATTTTAAAAATAAATAATATTAAAAGGGCAGCTCGGTGCACAAAGCTCCCATTATACGAGGTTCCGGGAAAGGATCCATTGTACTTTAAAAATAAATAATATATATTTTTTAATTTATTTATCGCCATATTTTTTTTAAAAAATATTTTTTATTTTTTAATATTTTATTTATAATTATTTTATTTATATTTAAAAAATACTACGAAGGAGTTGCACGACTCCCTAGGCCGCATGAGCGGGGGGTTTTAATTAAAATTTAAGTTGAATATCTTATTCAATTCCTTACTATAATAGGAATAATCTAAAAATACTTAATTAAATCCTAATAAAATTATCTAAATACTATATATTTTATTTATTTTAATTCTTAAAATGGAAAAGCCGTTGGACTAGATGATATTCCGATAGAGGTATAGAAGTGCCTAGGGAAACAAGGTATGAATGCTTACACAATTTTTTAACATGATATTGAAATGAAAAAATGTCTGATCAAATGAGGATAAGTACTCTAGTTCTCTTATATAAGAACAAGGGAGATGTATAAAATTGTGCAAACTATAAGGGTATTAAACTACTAATAAGTCATACCATGAAACTTTGGGAAAATGTAATAGAAAAAAGATTAAGAAAAGAGATCACAGTGATTGAAAATTAATTTGAATTTTAGAAAAGAGCGGTGTTAGCGTAACATATATTAAACTAATTAAGGATATGTATGAGGATGTAATGACTAGAATAAAGACTTCAGGCGGAGTAACTGAAGTATTTCCAATGAAGATAGGGTTACATCAAGGATCAGTTCTAAGTCCATATCTTTTTACACTAATTATGGACGAACTCATTGAGTACCGTGGTGCATGTTGTTTGTAAATGATATTGTTTTGGAAGATGAAACACGTGAAGGAGTAAATGCTTTAGAATCTTGACGGGAAATACTAGAAGGGAAAGGTTTTAGGCTTAATAGAATAAAGATAAAATATATGGAATTTAATTTAGCAATATTAGACATAATGAGATAATTGTTAAAATATGAGATGCCGAGTTACCCGGAATTGAGAACTTTAGATATTTAGGATTATTTTTGTAAAATGATGGAGGGATTGAGAGAGATGTCTTACATAGAATACAAGTAGGATGGTTAAAATGGAGGAGAGCGTCGGGCGTTTAATGTGACTGTAAAGTACCTCTAAAACTTAAAGGAAAATTCTACAAAATCGCAGTTAGACCTGCTATGTTATATGGAGCTGAATGTTGGGCTATAACTTGAGCACATGAGCAAAAGATGAGAGTTGCAGAGATGATGATATTAAGGTGGATGTGTGGACATACGAGAATAGACAGAATAAGAAATGAGAGCATTATAGAGAAAGTCGGAGTTGCATCTATTGAGGAAAAACTCCGAGAGACACATTTAAGATGATATGGGCAGTATCGACCAATAAATGTTCTAGCTAGGCGATGTGAAAGTATGACAAACACCCATATCAAACGAGGAAGAGGAAGATAAAAAAAAGACTTGGTTGACAACAATAAGACAAGATAAAATTTATTTAAGTATAGATGATAATGTAGTAGGATATAGAGCTCAATAGCGTAAAAGAATCCATATAACCGACTTCACCTAGTGAGAAGGCTTGGTTGTTGTCGTTGTTGTAATTCTAAAAAAATATAATAAAACGGGAATTGCCTAAAAGGTGCGCCCAAGGTTTGGGATTGACTAAAAGGCACCCAAAGTTTGAAAATACCCAAAAGGAGCTTTTTTCCCGTTGTACCCATTTGCCAAATCATACTTTTTCTCCTCTCTTCTCTTTCCTCTTTTCTATGCCCGTAACCTCTCTTCTCTTTTCTCACTGAGAATTAATATTCTGACTTTATTTTTCTAACCTAATATAGGAATGGTTTTTCAATGAGAATTCATTGACAATATAATAGTTATATATATGAACCAAACACACCTTCATAGATTTTCCTAGTTAACTGGATTTTGATATTCTGTTTAACCAGGGATTCGCGTGGTTCAACTTTAGAATCAAGTCTTCGAAAACTGGGAGTTGAAAAGCTAAATAAAGATGATGTACAGAGAATGCAGTGGGAAGCCTTGGAAAGCAAGATTCAGAATTGGATTCACTTTATGCGAATTGCAGTATGCATTTACATAGAATTTTTCATGATTACATTTTTCAAAAAAAGAATTTTTATATCAGTTTGATTTTGCATGTAACAGGTGAAACTACTATTTGCTGGTGAGCGGAAAATTTGTGATCAAATCTTTGAAGACACTAGTCTTAATAAAGATCAATGTTTTGCTGAAGTAACATCAAATAGTGTGGCAGTACTTCTTAGTTTTGGAGATGCTGTGGCCAAAAGTAAACGATCACCAGAGAAGTTGTTTGTACTTCTTGACATGTATGAAGTACTACATGAACTTCATACAGAGGTAAAGTTAGTATTTTCTTTAAAAATCCTAAAAATTTCATGGGTATCCTTTTGCAAGAGCAATCTGATTCATTGGGTTGCTAATAAATTTTAACTCAAGGGTCCCGTGTTATTGTCTTTTAATTGTTTGCATTTGTTAATATAGCATAAAGTTTAGTTGAGAATTATTTCTTCTTATGCTTTGCTTTGCACCCATATGCTTTAGTTGAGAATTATAACAAACTGGAAAGTTCTTCCACTGTTGTTTTGTATCTGTCCTCCCATTTGCTTGCAAGCATGAATATAACATTATGTAGGGGGCAATGGTTCGTAAAATTTGTATGTTTGATATGAATATTGAAGATGATTTTGATTCAATATTTTAGCAATGTGTCAGATTGAAACAGTTTTTCAAGGCAAAGCTTGTACTGAAATGAGGGAGGCTGCTTTCAGCTTGTCCAAACGCTTGGCGCAAACAGCACAAGAAACCTTTGTGGACTTCGAAGAGGCAGTTGAAAAGGATGCTACAAGAACAACTGTCCTTGATGGAACTGTCCACCCACTCACCAGCTATGTGATTAATTATGTGAAGTTTCTATTCGAGTGAGTCATAAACCATGCACCTATTTGGAAACATCTTATCAAAGTATCTTCATCCAGTTGATTTTATTCATTTTAATCTAGTTACTGATTATCTTATAGATGTGTTTTTGGAAAGGTCTACTAATATATATGCTCATTAAATCTGTGCCAGCTACCAGTCAACATTAAATCAACTCTTCCAGGAATATGTAACTGGAGATAACTCGGATTCTCAGTTGGCAGTTGTAACAATGCGTATTATGCAAGCATTACAAAGCAACCTTGATAACAAGTCTAAGCAATACAAAGATCCTTCTCTCACCTACTTATTTTTAATGAACAATATACACTATATGGTGAGATCTCTAAGCAGGTATGAACAATATTAATTAGATATTTAGATTTTGCAATGGAGTTGAAAGACCTAAGTCTCTTTTTTCTTGATAATTTCAGATCAGAAGCAAAAGATGTATTGGGTGATGATTGGGTGCAAAGACACAGGAGGATTGTGCAACAAAATGCAAACCAATACAAAAGGGTTGCTTGGGCAAAGGTGTGTCAAGTAGTCTGGTCGCAAGCTCTACAATCACACTGTCTTCTTGACACGTTTGTTTTATCTCCTTAGTTCATAAAACTTTCATTAATTAATTTATTTTTTTGCTTCTGAAAATACGTCTTCATATAATTACAGGGACATCAACATTGTGATACTCCTAGTTAGTTCTCTTATAGGTTAAGTGCATATTAGATTTCATTATTTGTTTTTTTTTCCTTTTTGTGTTATCATATTGTCATTTTGCAGATTTTGCAAACGCTTTCTGTTCAAGGAGTGTCTCCATCTGGTAGTGGTTCTTCCTTAGGAAATGATGCCGCCAACAACGTTTCAAAGGCATCAATAAAAGAGAGGTCTGGAAGTTTCTCTCATTCCAAGTAAAAAGCAAAAAAATGAACCATTTTCCATTTTCTTGTCAGGTTCAAGTCCTTTAATTCTCAGTTTGAGGAGCTTCATCAAAGACAGTCTCAATGGACAGTGCCTGATCAGGAGTTGCGTGAGTATCTGAGACTTGCAATTGCTGAAGTTCTATTACCAGCTTACAGATCTTACATCAAACGATTTGGGTATGTTCCATTCTATCTACATGCCTCCCTTTTTACCTTTCTTCTGAAATTGTTGCTTTTTATGTCGATTACATATTTACATTTCTTTCATTTTATACATTGTGGTGTGGTGTATAGTTAGTTTTGTGGTCTGGGATTGCAGGCCAATGGTTGAGACTGGTAAGAACCCTTGCAAGTACATTAGATACACTCCAGAAGATCTCGAGCGCATGCTAAGTGAGTTCTTTGAGGGGAAGATGTTGGGCGAGCCAAAGCGTTGAAAGAGTAGTAGCACTTGCAGAACTACAATCTAATGGTCTTGCTGCAAAGTTTCCTCATTGTTTCACACTCACAGGAAAATGATTAATTATTATTATTTTTAATTTTTTAATGTCATATATAACAATAAGTTGAGTAATATTTTTTTAGGAAAATTATTAATGCCAGACATGATAGTGATTATCTTGTGGGCTATCGAGAAGATAGAATTATATTGAGGAGAAGATGAGAAATTATTAAAAATAAAAAGAAATCCTTCATTTGTAAAAAGACAACTTTGTTAATCATAGAGGATGATTTCTCAAACAACTGAATATGTGTTTATATAAACTCTGGACAATATCTTAATATACAGACTTTCAAAAAAATCCTACTAGAAAAGAAAAAAAATCATAGGCTTTAATTTTTATTTTATAAAGAAATTAAAAAATCCTACTAGAAAAGGAAAATACATAACAGGCTTTAATTCCTATTTTATAAAAATTAAAAAAAAATCCTACTAAGAAAGAAAAAAATATATAACAGAAATAAATTATCAAAATAAGATGCTTACATAGATAAATTTTAACTCATAAATGATCAATACACTAAAAATTATTAGATTGAAAGCGCAAGAAGGGGGGGGGGGGGGGAAGAGAGCTAGTGGCTATTTCGTTCGATTCTTGGAATTGTAA
>JBBMJZ010001503.1:0-12081 GCA_037833815.1 Zingiber zerumbet | reverse complement strand
CATCAAAATACAACTCGAGTCAGGTCAACTCGAGTCAGGTCAACCAGGTCAACCTTGACCTAAGGTTGCACCAACACCGGACACCCTACCTTAACAGCCTGAGCATATCTTTGACAAGACAGTGGAAGCTTCCACCGTACGATTATGTCTGATCATGTCGTCAACCATGCCGTCTATTAGTGGCACGAGTTCTTAGAAGGATACCACTAGCCGCTCCTTTTTGTTTGTTACTGGCCCCTGAGTGGGAGGGCTGCTTAGACATTCATTCACCATCCGGATGCTATCGGGGACGAGCCGAGTAGGATGTCCGTTTGGCCAAGGGTTCGTTGTCTCGGCTCCGCCCAGTCGATCGGGGGAACAATACCTGCTTGGTCAGCTGTGTCCACCGTACGACTGAGCGGGACAACCGCTCGACCTTCATCCACTCATGCTCGAACCTTTTGAGCATCGGAAGTTCAGTACTTGGCCGAGCTGTCGGGTATTTCTTGATCTCATTGGGCAAGTGAGTTGACCGATTGGATAAGTATATATATAGGACGTTGACCTTAACTTTGATCTCCTTAATGTCCTTAACTCTTCTGTTGAGTGGGTCCCGTTTTACCACCGATCAAAATATATACAGAGAGAGAATGTCAATTTAAAAGGGGTAATGAATAATGAAAAAGTGAATTGGATCATTTCTAAATTAAATTAAATTAAGGAGATTAATTAGATAAGGACAAAGGAGGAGTCATGATTTATAATTAATCTGAGTAAAATATATATAAAAAACGAGAAACTTTTAGCAAAAGCAACTATTTTAAGGGGAAGAACTATGAATACCTCCTTTATAATAATAATAATAACATTTAGAGAAGTTTGTGTACATAATAAATGAGATGGTCTTAGTTTATAAATGAAAATAATAATCTTAATTAATTAATTTAAAATATCGAAAGGATAAAAGGAATATAATAATGCACAGAGTGGATGAATCATGTGTTTGTTTTATTATTTTTATTTATTTTATTTTATTTCTTATTCATCTAAATAAGTTTTATAGTTTCCTTTACACATCAAAGTTATTTAGTCGTTTTTATCAAATCACACTCCATCTATTTAATTTACATCAAATCTCATCTTTCCTTTCTTTGCAAGTTTCTTTCAAGATTAGAAAATAAATTTACTCGCAAATTAATTCGGGACATAATTTTTCAAGAGAAAGATTGAATATGCAAGTACCTCACAATATGAAAAACATCAACCTACTTTTTTCCCCTTTATAATGTAGAGTTTTAGTTGCTGGCAAAGGCTAAAGCCCTAGGAGTGACCCCCTACTCTAAAATTACTTAGTTATTATTGTTAACAAGATTCAAGAACTTGATATTTATAATTAATTACTAATCTATTTGTACAACTTTATGCAAGACTCGATATTTATAATTTAAAATGTTCACTTTGTCATTTACAATTATCTCTTTTTTTTTTTATAATACCATTTGAATTTATATCTTCTTTTACCAAGTAAAGAAAGGATAAGTGTCTTAAAAATCTAAAAATATTTTAATTATCTGAAAGTTCTAGGTAAAACTTTGAAAAGATGATTGTTTTTAGAGTGAAATGAAAATTTGCATTTTCCACTTTATTAGGATATGCATATTAAAGGTTGCTTATGGGAGAGAATATTGGGAAAGAGATATGAATATTAAGGGGCCCTCCTTCGTTTTTTATTTTTGATGAAAAAAAAATTCTCATACTTTAGTGCAGTGCAGTGATTCCATGATCCTTTTTCTATTTTTATATATCATGATTTGGAGAAAATGACAAATAATTCTCAAGAATCTCAATCCGATCTCAAATAATATAGATAACTAAATAAATAAATTTAGGTTCAGCAACTTTTGTGATTTCCAATCTTATAGAAGAAATAAGCAGTAAAATATTTATATCAACCATTGATATTCTTTAACAAAAATATTACTAAATTTTAAAATTTTTGAAGAAACATTTAATAAATCGTCATTTTGAGATTTGCTATAGTTTTAATTTTTTTTAATTAATTTTTGAAGAATCTCAATCCAAAATGTGCACAAATCTCCTATCAATGCAAGGTCTCTTGTGTTACAAGAGGCTTATTCCACGACTAAAATCCATGACTATCAGGCCACAAGATAATAAAGGTCATAAGAAAATAAATTTACTGCTGTGCCAAGATTTTCTGTAATTATTTGTTATTATCTATTAAAAATTTATTATGAAGCACAATAGTGCATCCAACTGTTGGCCAGCCTGATGGAACTTGTTCCCAAGACAAGAACAAGATAATGAAAAGGAAGAATAAAGAAAAGATGTCGTAATCAGAAACCAGGAGAGTATCAAGATCAAAAGGATACAAAGCACCCCAGCTAATTATTAGCTGTATATGACACAAGTGATTTTTCAGAAGAAATTCAAAGCTGTTTTGTTGGGAAATCTGTTCCATTTTGTGATGTTTTTGGGAGGGAGATCAATCCGACTGTTGTCAACTCTTCTTGCAACAATGCCGAAGATAAATAGATATAAGCAAATCTCACTTAATAAGCTCTTAAGGAACAAAAAACTCTCTTTTGAGTACAAATCTGATCAGCTAGTCAGCTCCATAATAATCATTACAAGTATTCTCAAGTTAGCAAATGCATACATGATGAGAGTGCAAGCACATTGGATTGAATGGCCCAGTCACTTAATGAATCTCCACATCAAGGAGATCCTATTAAACACAGACAAGAGAAAATATCAAAATAAAGTTCTCAAACAATCCTACTTGTCTTAGCTCATTGCACTACTATACACTCGTTGAAGTCATCAATCTTGTGTGATAAAGAAAACAAAGATGCAAACAGCTATTTGCAACACTAGATTAGCATTTTGACTATTCAGTAACCAGCATCACATAAGAGAACAAGGACATCAAAGCAATTAAAAGATATATTTTGACATAAAACCACATGCTTCCTGTAATCAATGTGATTGATAAATACCTGGAGAATTAATGGGGCTCTGAGTTATGCTGGAAATTGACCAAGCCATTCTGATAGAATAGCCAAACAAGCCACTGCTTTTCACAAGTAATTTTACATGGTGAAGTAGCCAGACAGATATAGAAATGACAAATTGCAAGGTCACCTCATCCAGAAGTCAAGTCACCAGTTATCCAATCCATCAGTATCATTTCTACAAAATGGATGAAGGAACCCTTCAACTGAATCAACTTCTAGTATTATTTCCATTTCTTGTTACATCAATCAATATTGACAATCTAACATTCCATACAAAACAAACAAACAAACAAATATCCTCTCTTTAAGAGCCTGTAGTAGTACTACTATAAGCTGTTCGTCTGATCCAAGACATCAGGACGTCAATGTTCAGCATTTAATTCTTTTAGGCTTCATGTCATCTTCTTTGATGCCTCAGTTTTCATTGTGGTGTATTTCCGAGGTGAGTTCGCTCCTCTCATAACCATAGAATCAGGTAGTATCCAATCAACCAATAAATCGACATTGTTTCAATCACCCTAAAAACTCAAAATGCAATCTTTAATTGCACAATCTGATTGTGCAAGCCACAGCTTGGGCCCAATACTTCAGCCGTGCTTTAACTTCATCCGGATCATCTCCTGGTAACAACACAAGCGAAAGATGAATCAGCTAATGCACAATCGTGACTCAAATTGTTAGACGACAACTTTTCTGTAGGAGCTATTGTTCACAAATCGCACAATTTTTTTTTTTTAAAAAATTTGGTCGGTTTTCTACGGACGAAAAGCAAATCCCTACACGACGATAAAAACAAGTTCTTTTAAACAAATTTCATTTTACCTGGGCAAGAGATCTTCCAGTTGGCGATGGGAGGCGACGGCGGCGTCGGGCACAGATCGACTGATTCACCCGAAGAAGAGCGATCAAGCGACCCTTTCTGCTTCTCGTCCAAGAATCTCTGTCTCATCGAGTAGCAAAGCTCCAGCGCTGGGAGCGTGCTGCAGAGATCTGGAATCACCTCGTAGCTGAACCCAAACCCTAGGTCGAGGCAACCTTTGAGATCTTCCAGATCCTCATCCGTCAGGCTTTTCGTCCTCCCGACACCATTCTTTCCCTCCTCTCCACCGTCCTCCGCGTCGATGTACCCTTCTAGCATCACCTCGCCGCTCTTCCGCGGCCACGACTCTTCTACCCATCTTCCTCTCCACAAGATCACCTCCTCCTCCTCCACCGCCACCACCTTCGGCCCCTCGTCTTCTCGCCTCTCCTCGGAGAAGTCCGCTTCAAAGCAGCTGCTTCCCGTCTCGCTAATCTCCATCTCGTCCCTCTCTTGTGCTGCCACGACCATTTATTGGCCCTTTTAATGGAAAGGTTGCCGTGTGTCTGTCCTACATGTTAGCTAAATTTTAAGTTTGCCCCCTAACATTTAACTATTTTATCGGTCGCTGAAAGGTTTCCGTTTGTCTATCCTCAATATTTTAAATAAAATAAATTTTGAGGAGCAAACTGATAATTTGTCTGATGTTATGCCTATGGTAAGACGACAGATGGCATGAGCTGTCATTTAGACCACAAAAATTAAGATGATCGATTGTTTATTATACTTTCCCTTCTACCCTCTCATTCCATTGGCCAGCCGTGCTGGTGCCGCAACCGTAGATGAATTGGCTAACGACGTACTAAACTTTGGCACCCGTGTCGCGTGTCGGGTCAGCAACTCATTTGCGCCAGAAGCATCCAGACGCGTGGCGTGTGGGTCACGTCGGCATCTTGCGGCCGCGTGGAGCCCTGCGGTGGCGTCGACGATCCTGGACCGCGAGCCTGCGGCGTGACTGACGGTTTGGCTGACGTGGCAAGTAGGAGGATAACGTGAAGAATAAGTGAAATTCGGACCCACGACAAGTTCAATATTGTCGGCATTTTCCACGTGTGATGTGGCGCTTGCACACGCGGCGTGACAGCCACAATGAGTTGACTAGGACTGGAATAGTCAATTGGCATTGAAACAGCGAGATGCCGAACAATTTAATAATTGCTCCGGAGTCAATGATGACATGTAAAAAAAATTATTATTTTGCAGGTGGGAACACATAAGTTAATTTCTTGGAGTTGAAGTCATACATTGGCACACATATATGCCATAAATATTGATAAATTCTTTGAATAATTCCATGGAATAAATCCGGTTCTAGATTGATAGTTACATGTCAACTTATACGAGCACTTAAAATATATTAATTAAAAACATATTTATGTTTTAAAAAAATGCCACATGTACATTTAGTTTTTTGCTTTTTGTTAATTAAGAGGCATGTGATGATTATAATTATGAGATATGAAAGCACTCTTTTTTTTTTATAATTAATGCATGATTCACGCGAATTAAGTTATTATTATTTGGTTGTCATAGTTGTAAGGCACAAAGCCACAAAGTCTAGTAGATATTATTTTGTAGGATCATTTCTTATCTTTGACATAATTTCACGAGGATTTTAATGCTACGTTGTTTCTTTTCGTGAGCAAATTGATCAAAACTAAAATTCATTTCGAGTGATTAAAAAATATATAGAGGATCTTGCGTTTCTAACACTATCTTACCAAATCAAGGGCATGATCGAGAGACACAAGATGCATGCAAACAAAAGTAAAAGGCAGGTATATGAAATGAAAGCATTTGAAGCTTAGAAAAAGGGGGAAAACTCCTTTCAGGATACAAAACAAAGCAAAAGGAGGATTAGATCACTGGCCATCAAACTGATCTACTGTTGATCTTGGCCGTGGTCATTTTGGTCATGTGGTTCTCTGTTTCTGTCGACTCCATAGTCGGCCCAAGGTAATAGCGACTCAAGGAAAACGATTGCAGCATTGCGGCCAATGATCTCACGCGGGGCAGCACGGACACGCACAGGGATAGCCTCTCTTTCAGCATCTTGTATCTCATGCAACTGTGGAGGTCCAACCATGAAGTCTCGTATTTCTTCAGGGGGGATTGTCGGAATCACATCAGAGAAATCGGATACCATTAGATGTGAATACCTGCCACATGATGAGAGAGTCAAATAGACACTTAGAAAAAAGTACACTGCAAATGCAAAACCTGGGATTCATGTCGAAATTTCGCCCATGCATTCTCCAGGCACACTCATACGTTGTCAAAATACCGAGTCTATTTTTAAGTTGCTTAGCTAAGAATGAGATTCATTTGTCACGCCATACTACAAAAAATTGAGCTTTCTAAATTCATATCTAGAAACTTGACTATCTCTATTATGAAATTTGCAGCTATTGAAGAGAAAAGTAAAAAATTACACAACTTACTCATTCTTTTCAGAGGAGAAAGCTTCCTTCCTTACACAATCCCAGTCCCTGGCTTCACTATTATTTTCTTGAAGTGATTCGATCACTTGAAAAGCTGCATCCTTCAATAATTTTTGCAATTCCGGGAACCTCCACAAAATATAACTCCTTTCAACATATATATTGATCAGGTGCTCAAGTGAGGGGCTTCCTGCTTTCGCTGAACCAAAAAAGGGGTGTTTGAGTATTTGGGTCCATACTGCCTCTTTCATAGGTGCCTTGGCTACTAGTTTCTGGAGCACCAAAGGATGAAGCATCAAGGCCTGTTTCATAAGATCGGTAGATGTGGCTTTATCACCACTAGCGTCGTCCTCATGCTCAAGATGGAGACGAGCTACAGCCAGAGAATATGAGAAATTAGGGAACAACCACAATGAGTTGTCACATCTATACTCCTCAACAAACTGTTCCAACCATCGGTACTCTTGTGCTCTAATAGAGAAGTAATCAATACAAAATAGTGCTCCCTTCGGGTCATCAGAATCTAGTGAAAGTAGAAGCTTGCAAACCTCCAAAGCTGACCGATGACATCCACGTCTGTCCATGTTCCTCATGTGGCTGAAAAGGGTTAAAAATAATGGTTTGTTTGTATCATGGTGATATTTCAAGTGGCAATTACCCTGCAGGGGAGTAAAGAGTGGATGCCAAGCACACTCTAATGCATATAAGCACTTTTCAATTGTCTCAGAAGATGTTTGATGTTCTCCAGAATACTTGAACAACTCAGCAAAGGTTAATAGAGCATCTATATGATAGGCATTGTGTGCCAAGACTGCGCCGATTGCATTTATGTCATTTGCAGCTTTTGCCATTTCAAATGCTTCTTGTGCAAATTTATAAGATGGGGAGTGCACATACCTGAATCATAAAAACATCTTAGGAAGGTGTAATGTAAACAATTCACACAGTTCCACATAAAAGTTCTAGGTATGTATTGATGGCCAAATTGTAAATAAATCATAGCTCAATTGTATATGGATCAACCTGAGGGGAGGGAACTACATAGGGAAAATAACCCTAATAATTTCCCCATTATCAACATGATGAAAAATAAAATTATATATATATATATATATATATATATATAGAGAGAGAGAGAGAGAGAGAGAGAGAGAGAGAGTCTCATCCATGTGTTGAATGAATTCACATAAATATGACACTAAGTTTCTGTTTCTTAAGGACATGGGATGCCTACCTAAATGATGTATTCATTGACATGGGTAGAAACGGATATATGCACTGCAAGTCCCTAATGTTTTTTATATACGATGATCTAAAATAAATAAAAAATAAGATAATACATGAAACAATTTTGTAAATCTAATATTGGAATCTATAAATCTTCATAATAATTTAACTGAAAAACTTAACAAGGACAAATGAAAATCCATGAACTATGAAGGCACATTTCAGTAGCTATCTAAGAGGTGGATAACAAAAGAGTACCTAAAATATTGCACCCCATCCTTTGTCTCTAGGAGCTCCATAGTCAAGGAATTATCCCATCGAGGCCAATGTCCTAATGGAGTAGCAAGAAATGTCTTCCTGAAATTATAGCTGGCACGTCTTGCACCATGTACTTGTCTTGAACTGCCAACACTGCGTTGGTTCTCAAAAGAGTTGACTACTTTAGAACCAAATATTTTTCGCAGCTCATTCTCAGCTTTTAGAAATTTTGGATCAACCACTAAGATCGAAGGTACGCCATTCTTCTTGCCACTATAGTGAACTTCATTGGCATTTTCACGTAAACTATTATTGCTAGATGCTTTTGTATTGATTGAAAGCTCTTCTAGAATGGAATCAATCGACTCTTCTGCTTTTGAGTTCTGTTTGCTCTTTTTCTTCTTTTTCTTTGATTTCTGATTAGAAGAGAGAACAGTCCCAGCAGGTTTCCTGGCTGTAGGTTCTTTTACAGTAGTATCATGCGACTGGTCTTGAAGTTGATCCTCCTCCTGAAGATAAAATTTCATTAACTTTGCTGAATTTCGGTAGAGAAAATAGTATCAATTAAAGCTTCACAAAGAAGATAAGTTACAGTGGCAATCAAACAAAAGGGAGAAGATATGAAACTAAAAATTGAAACACAAGCAACAGAGAGAATGTCCAGCTAAATGAAGCCAACTAAAGCAGCTAGAGTCGTTCCAATCACTTTACAGCATGAGATGGCTTGAGTTCTTAGATTTTTTTAATGCATACAAGTCACAGCAGGCAGTATAGAGAAATTTTTTTTCCGATTTTCCCTTGCGAATCGCACGCAAACAATCAAATTCAACTAAATGAATTAAGAAGAAAAACTAAAACAGCAGTCAATTCCTATCTTTAATCAAAGGGGGAAAAAAATAAAAAACACAGAAGGAGAATGCCCTAGAATTAGAGGTTAGCGACCGCCAACCTCGCCGTCGAGGAGATCAAAGGGATTTGTGAGTCTGCCTGTCGCAGCCGTGGAATTGGATTGCTCATCTCCATCCTCATCCTCATCGTCAACGGTGCTGGCTTCGGTGTAAGGATCGGGGAAGGCAAGCGTCTGCTCATCCCGCTCCTTCAGGACTCGCCTCAGCAAGCGACCCGACATGGCGGCGCCCCCCTCTTCGCCCCAAATCGGCGAATCCAATTGATTCTGCGATCCAGTAAAACACCGGCTCCTTTTCTGGGCCAATTAGGACTTGGAAAGGAAAATATGTTGAATATTTGAATTTCGGAGGAGGTTTAAGTTAATAGAGAAATGCTTGCAATAAAGTTTTCCAATTTTTCACTTAGGTCCTGATAATTTTTTTACTTTTAAATTTATACTGTTTAAAAATTAAGGTCACGGGGTTCGATCTTCGTCATCACAATTATTTCATTTTAACAAATTATAAATAACCAGAAAAAAAAAGGAACCCGCCACGTTGCGCCCTTAAACGACTCCAGCGGAACTCCACAAGAGCGATAGCTGATAGGGTTTGGGCATTGGTTTCCGGCGGAGGAAGAAGAAAAGCTCGAAATGGAGTTAGCTGTTCAAACCCTCTTCATCGGGCACAATCCTCAGGTGGCGAACGCTTTCGAAATAGCACCTCTTTTATCTTCTTGTTTGCTGCGTCCATTTCTCCTTTACACATTCTATATACTTCTGCTGGTGCCCTTCATTTGCCAGATGAGAATGAAGAAATTGTACGCGTGCTAATGATTTTTTTTTTTGCCTGTTTAAGTGCTTGTTAACGATATGTACTCAAAGCAGTTGTGTCCTCGAAATATACTTGCTTGGTGTTTAATATCGGTTTGTGGCTGTTAATTTCTTCACAAGCAGAGAAAGGTTTTCTGTTCTAGATTACTGACTTCACCAAGAACCAGAATATGTGCTTCGGTTAGTCTGAAAGGTGTTGCTTCAGAAAATTTTAGAAGGTATATGCAGCCTGTGAATTACTTGTTTGGCTTTTTTCATTTTCGATTTTGCTTTCTATTTTTTTTGTTTTTATTTTATTTGTGTCCCTGTAAATCTGCATGCTTGGTTTTAGGGTGCTGTCTGTCTCTTGTTTATGTTAGGATGAATGATTTTATTACATGATTTCAGATTATTTGTTTCGTTAGTTGCGTCTACAAGTATCTTTAACAATCGCTGGAAGCAAAGATAATAAGCTGATTGCAAGTGGATATATACTAAAATCCTTTACGCGAATTTCTTCAAAAATTTTCCTTTGTCAGCAAATTAACCATTATGCGAGATTCTTGGGCTCAACTCTTTAGGAATGAACCTAGTATATCGAAGACAACGTTTCACTCCCCATTATTATTCTTCATCTCTCCTCTCTCTTAATACCTCTTACCCTACTTGGTTTCTGATGACTAAAATGTTATTTCCATCTTTCTATCAGTTCATGTCATGGTCAAATCCCAACAACAATGAAGGAGACCCACTTGAGACAGATTTATAACGGAATTCGAGTCAAAGGAAACTTGAATTTATTTTAATTCAGGCTTAGAGGTCATAAAATCTCCGGATGAGATTGGTCAAGCTGCTTGAGGTTTCCTCCTTGCCAGATTTCAATAACAAGTTTTAGTGGAAGAAAAGAAGAGTATAACATTTTGGTGATAGTTCTCTTGTCCAAGAGTGTAAACTCTCTCTATCAATGAGTGTTGATATTTATAGGTTCAAAATGGCATATGCTAACCCATGGATGTTGGTTGGCTCCCTAGTCATTGGCCTATGCTAGCTGAGGCAGCCTGTTACTCACCCCATTTCCATTGACATGCTGAGTTGATCCCTGACCATTATTTTCAAACCAAAATATAGACTTGGTTCAGTCAGCACCATGGTCATATAAGATAGACACACATAAAGATGGTATTTTATGCTTGTACCAATTCCAATTTTTTTGAAGACCTTCCTATTCTAGCTGCAACTACTGAAAAAAAAATTACAATTATCTCTTGCTTTCATGTGTCATCCTTGCTTGGTGCTTCTGCATTGTGTCATTTTATGAAGAAGCCCTAGTTTTATATTCCTTACTTTGTGTTATCAGTTAAACATTATTTGTGCAGGATTGGCTGCAGAATTCCCAATGCAATACTAGCAATATCCTCAGGTGTTAATCTACTGTACCTTACCCACTATCCAATTTGTTGTGACATCTATTATAAAATAGGCATGCAGATTTAGGTAATATTGGTGAATCATTGGCTACATTTGAGGATTTCACTGTTACAACTATAAACATTGGTGACCGAGAGATGAAGGTTAAGTTCATGTTCTTTTATTTCCTATGTGCACGTTTTTTGGTGAAATTGCTTTCTTTTATGGATTTATAATGTTTCCAAATTATTTGAGTGTCATATTTAACTTTTAATTTGCTTATCATGATTGAGCTAATTGTTGGAACATACAAACTTGGAATAAAATGATGTGACTTTGGAAGCAGATCAGAGTTGATGCATCTGGTGCTAGAACTCAGGCTATTTTTGATCATATTTTCTCAAAGTTAGTTGCTGCTGCACAACCAATTCCTGGTTTTCGGAGAGTGAAAGGAGGTTAATATTCCATTACAAACTTTTTAATTGTTCATTTTATATCAATATTTGAGCAATTCTCTAATCTTTATTCACTTTTTATCAATAGAAATCATTTTCTGCACTTGTTAGGTCTGCACTAGTGCGTGTTTCTCTTTTTTCCTCTTCATTGTACCCTAGTCAATGAATTTTATTTATTTTTTAAATTGGTGATCATTACATAGTTATTACAAAAATCTTTCTCTTTGGCCGTTTTGCCTCTACTGGCAAGTTTAATATGCATTTACCCACCTTGTTGATCATTGAATCTATAAGGATTGTTGGGTCATAATGACTGTAGTAGTCTTACCTTGGATTTTTTTACTTGTTTAGTGTAGTCAGAATAACCTCCAAAGTCCAACCTTCATGCACATCACATATTACTCTCTTCTTTCATTAACACCACATCTATATTATGTCGCATTTAGATGCGTCTATCTGTTCATGTCAATGATCCCTTTTTAAGTGTTGTGACTAGAAGTTCATTTAGCTATTGGATAATAATATATTTAGAAGAGGAGCCTTTACGCAATGGTAAAGTTATTGCTTTGTGATCAAAAGGTCACGGGTTCGAATTATGGAAGCAGCCTCTTCAGGTAAGACTGCGTATAATGGATCTTTCTCCCGGACTCTGCATAGCAGGAGCTTCGTGTTCAATGCAAAATGCTTAGTCATATTTTTTCCTTTCTTACCTACTGAT
>JBBMJZ010001495.1:0-12081 GCA_037833815.1 Zingiber zerumbet | reverse complement strand
TCGAATCCTGGAAACAGCCTCTTGCAAAAAGCAGGGTAAGGCTGCGTACAATGGATCCTTCCTCGGGACCCCGCATGGCGGGAGCTTTGTGCACCGGGCTGTCCTTTATATATGATGATATAGTAGGGTATAGAGCTAATGGCGCAGAAGGATCCATATAGCCAACCCCACCTAGTGGGATAAGATTTTGTTATTGTTGTAGTATAGACATAAAGGAGGACTTTTTTTCATACTTATTAGACATGGGTGATGGCGTCTTCATTTTCATTGTATCTGAGATTGAGTTGATTCTATCTCTGATATTGCAATATGTTTATATAGGACTCTCCTGAAGTTCATGCCAATGCAACAGAAATTCTTTGTGCCATTATTCGATGTGCCCCTCCTGTTCTTGCAGCCAAAATCTGCAGCCCAAGGTAATCATGACCTATGATTTCTATGCACATGAGCTTCTCATGGCAATGACGTTATATTTGGAGTTATTTTTGTGATATAATTTTGCTGTCAAAATGCAGTTATGTGGGGAGATTGTTTTCTCATGCATTGGAAGCTTCCAGACCTAAATCCGTGTTATTTTATGCCCTGTCTTTCTGCATATGTTTGTTAGATCCTAAACGGATGGTTGCATCTTCCTATCAGGCATTTAGAAGCCAATCAAATCATGGAACAGTTGTTACTGTAAGTCAAGATACAGTGGAAGGAATGTTGGGGAGACTAGGTATTTGTTACTACTGTTGGTAATTTATGAATCTGCACTAAAATATTCTTTCAATAAAATAAGGTCCACAGTTTCTTTTTCTCAATAACTTATAGTTGGCTTTATGTGCTATGGTTTTACTAGATTTTCTTCTGTTTGCTCTTTTAGTTTATTTTAAGTGTCTAAATCAAGAGCAAAGTGATTATATGGTTACTGAATCTGGATTTGTTTAGGTTCAACTCAGCTGGGCTGATTTGTTTGCAATCCATGTTCTATTAAATTTCTATTGGTGCCAACGTCTGTCCTTACCTTTGGAGGCAGTGGTGGGAACTTTGTGCAGATTAGTTTGTGTCAGCCAATTTTCTATGCATGTCCCATTCTAGCTTCAAGATCATTATGCTGATTGTGGATCAGTGATGGCATGAAGTGGTTTGTTGATTGGCTAAAAATGATTTTGTACAAAAATTATCTTCTGTAAATTAATGTGAAAATTTGAAGTTAATCTTCCACTGCAGTTTAGTGATTATTGATGCTATCTCATTTTTGAGGACCTTGCAAGTTTTTAAGTAGCGAACCATTTAAACTCATTCATAAAATCTAAGGTCGAGACTTAACTATTTACTTAGTGCAAGCCTCAAAAAATCCATTTATAAATTTTTTGCTCATCTAAAGTTTCTAAGGGCAACCATAAGCATCTGTGACTTTTGGTTTCTCAAATTCATCTGTGTTTTCCTTTTTTTAACATATTGGAACATGAACAGGTGATTTACTGAGATTACTAGAAATTTCTTCATCTGATGTTATCTTGCTTACCACATATGGGAAACTACAACCTCCTCTTGGGAAACAAAGACTGAAGGTATCGTGAATTCTATGTTTTTATTTTATAATAAATGTATTTAAAGCTAATGGATGAGCCCAGGAGCAGCAGAAAAGACTTGAGTATATCTCTTTGTATTTGATTGTCATGTACTAGTTCCTGTTTATCTAGTTTTGGATATTAGGATATTGCCTACTAGTCATTGCCATTTGTTATTGCCAAAACATATGAACAAATGAAAGGATATAGATCATTCGAAGGTATCACATTACCACAATTTTTCTAGTTATGTTTCTGAAATTGGTTTTACTTTCATTTTTTGCTGGTGATGTAGATATTTCAATGTCATAATAAGTGAATATCTTTGAATAATTATTTAAAAGATAAGTTTGCATACATTTAACTCTCACTATTTGTTATCTTAATCTGTGAAATAACTAATTTGTGCCTCTTAATGCTGATGTTCTATTAGTTGTGGTACAAACATTTTCTTTCAAGTTTCTATCTCCTGTCACTGATTATCTTGTGAATTAAAGGATTAGATATTATGTTGAATAATTAAAATTGGTTGTTCCACACTGTCTCGATGACAATAATTTTCAGACATGGTGTATCTTTTCTTACAGATTGTGGAGTTCATTTCTGTGTTGTTAACAATCGGGAGTGAAGCTGTTGAAAAAGAGCTGGTCCAATTGGGTGCAATCAAGCGTGTGATAGATTTATTTTTTGAGTGAGTATAATAACTCCCATTTTTATCTGATGACTTTGTCAACTCTAGATCTAATTTTTTGAATTTTATGGAACTTTAGGTACCCTTTCAATAACTTTCTGCATCATCACGCCGAGAATATTATTGGATCATGTCTAGAAAGTAGGAGGGTTCCATTAATTGAACATATGTTGCATGACTGTGACATTGTTGGCAAAATTCTTGCTGCTGAAAAGCAGTCTTCCTTGTCAACTGATTCTGGGAAGGTATGTTTTAAAGGAACTTAGCTTATGAATTTCTTCCTTGTGTATTCTATGTCCCATTACACCAAACTGAGTTTGCTTTATGCATTATTGTTAAAAGATACCAATGCAAGCACAAAAATACTCAGCATAGCCAAGGTATTACTCAAGTTCCTTGAATCTATTCTCACAAGAGAACTCATTTAAAAGCTCTATTCACGTCTTTAAAAAAGGTCACCTAGGTGACTGTCTATCTAAGTCGTTTTACTTTTTACTAATCTAGTGTTTTTTTTATCGTCTCATCTCCCGTTTCCAACCATGTAACATTTATATAAGAGATCTTTTATTTGTGTTCAAAGAGCATATTTTCTCTTCACTTGTTTTTTATAGTTCATTTGTTTCCTATTGTTTATACTGTAAAAATATTAATTTTCCAGCAAACAAATATTCATAGAGAAATAAGTTTCATTCTTTGACCATGGGGCTACAGATAGCAATTTAATCCTTCTGTTGAGCTTGATGAAACAAAATTGAAGTTCTACAGTGTGAAAGATAATGCATGCAAACCACACCAATATTAAATTTAACCCATGAGTCCAACTATTTGAGTCTGCTACATAGATTATGAATGCAGGAACCTCAAATGTATAATGTGCAAACTTAAATATAAAGCCCTTTTCTCAGGTTGGTTGAGGTGACAGCTTGTAATGACCTTAGTGATTGGGCACTTTGAAACCTTAGAAACACTTCTGCTTTTGACAACACTGGTTTTATGTGCTATGTTCCTTTCTTATAGATATCCATGAGGATTATCAATATTCTTACGATATTAAAGCTTTTTTTTTTTTTTTCAGGCTACAGTATTTACAGGAAAACGGTTGCCTCCAAAAATAGGGAATTTGGGTCATATTACTCGCATTGGGAACAAACTTAATCAGTTAGCAAACAACAACAGCACAATCAAGGCATTCTTGCAGGTTCCTAAGGCTTTTCTTTTTCTACAAAAGGAATATTACTTTTTTATTTTGGATGTAATTAGTGACCCTATTATCGTCGAATTTGGATTTCAAATCCTAAATTTGGAAATGAACATTTTCCAGTAAATTCTTTCGATTGCAGTGTTTTAGTTGAATTAGACGTGAAATCAGTATTCTTTGATTCAAATACTTTGTTTTTTTTAAACAAAGATGATACATTTTTTTTTGTCTATGCACTCAAAATCATTTCATGCTTGATGATTTTGTTATCCTGCACTTAGTTTTCCTTCTGCAGGCTGTGCTCTGTCCTTGGTAACTGTGTTTGTTACTTAGATTTACAGCAATTGCCTATTTTATTCTGTTAACCGTGCTTCAGTTATAAGGGCAAAATTATAATTTAACTTGAGCTGTGATTCTGCTTTATGTAATTTAATTCTATTTTATTTTACTTGCAGGAGAACAATGATTGGGATGAGTGGCACAAATTTGTCTTGTGCAAGAGGAATTGCATCGAAAATGTTTACCAATGGGTTTGTGGGTAGGTTTCTTTGGAAAATTTTTATTGCCCTGTGATTCTTAATCTTTATCACCCTTTTTAGTTCTTTTTTTCATATCCAATTTCAATTGAATACATTTTACATTATGAGATCTTTCTGATTTTTTTAGACAAGTAAATTTGTTTTTTCACATCATTTTCAGGCGTCCTGCAACACTACAGGATCGAGTTAGAGACAGTGATGATGACGATTTCCGAGATAGGGATATTGACGTGACAACACTGGATAATCAGCATTTTCAGCCTAGAATTTATCGCTATGATCATATTGAAGAGGTAACATCAGAATGCTTTGTAATTCATTAATTTTTTCAATCCTGGCTTTAAGATTTATCTATGTAATTATTAACTGTTGCAGTATGGTCTGATTGGTTTCTAAAAAAAATGGTGTGTTCAAGTTCCAGATTCTTTTTCTGGATGGGCCTGTTGAGAAAAATAACATGTACAAGAGGAGAGAAATTTCACACAGGAACTATAGGTAAATGAGAAATGAATCCATTGCAGATGTTACTATGTTACAGGGGTTGCTCAAATAAAAGATGGTTTTATCACAGTCCATCCCAATGTCAATCTCATCGGATGCATTTATACTGTTTGTTTGACAAACATTGTACACCTAGGAAAGGGCCTTCTCAATGACATCAGTGGTCCATAGCTGTTAATACATGTTATAGATCTTACCGCCCATATGTTGCCAAATCATTTTTGAAGAGAGGTGGCTAGTACCAGAAGTTCATAGATAATCCCTGGTGCATACTTGGTGTTACAGGATAATCCATCTGCATATCTTGCATCACAGAGGCTAATAGATGTGTGCCCTGGGAGCACCAGACACTTCAGCTCATTATAAGAGTACATGGCAGTGTGATATAGGAAGATGCCACCATTTGGAGAAACCATTCAACCAATCTGATTAGGCATTTCTCAATGAAGCGTCATTTGTTTAGCCATGGACAGGAGATAGATCTAGGACTTGACAGTGAAGGAGAGTGGTCATGTGGGCATGACCTCTTTAAGTTTTTGCACGACCTCTTTAGTAAGACATCCTCATGCAATGAGATCTCAAATAAAATAGGAATTTTCATCATACCATTTTTTATATGTTACCACTAGCAACAGTGTGGTGCCAAGCTAAATGTATCATTCTGGTTATAGATCAAACATGAAATCAGTTGGAATGGGAAGACTTTACATGTTTCCCCATTCTTCCTTATACTAACCAATGCATCACACTTATCAGGTGATGCAATCTCTCATTTCAGCTTTTTTCATGGCACACTTCCTGAAAAAATTCTACATGAGCACTGTGGTCATGAATTATTCTCTACCACTACTCTTTATACTATAGATTGACACCATAACCTTTTTTGTATCATGACCAGAATTATAGCGCTATCAAACTGCTAAAGAATTTGCTCTTTCCAACATTTTTCCTTATTTAACCCTTCCCCTTGATTCCAGTACATACCTCTAAAGTAAAATTATTACTAAGAAGTGCTCAACTTCTTTCCTCTTCTACACACTACTGCCTAGACAATCTTGTTAGGATTTTGCATATCTTAGTAACTCATTTGTGCGAATTCTGTTCCAAACTAATTTCCACAAAAAATTACTACTCTAGTACATTTAATGCCTTTGTACCCTTCCAGTTGTTTCCTCAAATAGCAGAGATCCCCATTCTCCTTGATATTATGGTAGGCTGCCTTTGAAGTTAGTGTACAAGTTGGAGAGTCATTCCATACTTGCCCTCATTGGATCTTTCTGAGATATTTAAAATTATTGTTTCGATTGGTCCATCTCCAAAGATGTAATCTAGCTTTTAGCAGTCTTATTGTTAGCCTTCCAGCCACTCACAAACTTCTGAAATATGAAGTGAGTTTTTGATGCTTTGAAATAGGTTGTCTATAGGTTGGCCACTTTGACAAAAATATGCTACTTCCAAGGGTCCTTCCAGAAATCTGTTGTAGTTCCATTTCCTATGCTGACTTCTGGCCATCCCTTAATTGGAGGATAGAGCTTTTAAGGCTCCTGCAAGGATTTGATGTGTTACCCTTCATGCACATGTTTCCAAGGAATGTAGTTTCATAATCAGGCAGCATCAAATTACTAGACTCTATTTCTCTCCTGTGCATCTCATTCTGCATCTCATTGACACTATTGCTATTAGGTGAGGAACAAATAGCAGTTTCTTTCCTATGAAATTCTCTAATGTCAAGGCAGCATATCACTTGGTCTTTCATGCAAGGTGGCCGGCCACGTGAGCACTGATACTCATGCTTGCTATGGAATGTGAATGCATCAGGTTTTATTGTTCTAATGCAATCCATATATGCGGCTAGGTTTTTCTTCCGTCACATATATGATAATTGCCAGCATATGGTCCTGTAACAGGCCTGTTTACTGCATCTATGTGGATTAATTGCATGCGCCTGAAAATTTTCCAGTAGTTGCACAATACAATGATGTAACAATTTGTTTATCGATTGTGTTAGTGGGGTTAATGTGTCTTACTGTTGTATTCATAGTAGCCTATAAAGAGATTAAGTATGTTGATATTCCAAATACAATTTCTGGATTATTTTATTTGAAAACGTTCTCTTTCTATTTCGTTCTTGTGTTGTTGTCTTGGAATATAAGCTATAGGACTAAGCCATATAATGCGTTTACTTTGTTTTGCTTTCTCATATTATTTACTAATATCTCTGGTTGCTGTATACAGACAGAAGGATCTTTTGAACAAGACGATGAGGTATGGTCCCATGCCACACAGGCTCCTAGCATTTTGGTCTTTTTTGTGGATTTGTAATGGGCTATCTACTAGTTTATCCTTGTAATATGCAATCAATATTGTGTCAATTGGCAAGAATGGAAGTGGAATAAACTGGAAGAATTATAGAGAAAGACTTTAGAAAATCAAGTTTTAAGTAAAGCTAAACTAAATATATGAAATGTTTGTCCACAATAAGGGAGGACACCACATACCGGCTTGAGAGGATAGATTGAAAATTTTTCAAGAGCTAAAAATATTTTGGATCTATTATTTAACAAGGAGATGTGAATGAATATGTAACTGGACAAAGAGTGGCTAATTGAAACGAAGAGGGCTTCGAGAGTCTTGTATGATTGTCATTTGTCTCTTAGGATAAACAATTATAAATTATAAGATTATGGTACAACCAATTGTATTTTATGGATACGAGTGCTAGGTAGTTAGAAAGCCCATGTAAAATGTGTGACATAAATGGGAATATTAAAATAAATGTATTTAGCCCATGCAAAATAAAAAATACATACTATCTGATAGTGAACAGCTTTAGCTCCAAATAGATGTAAAAACGAGAGTAAAAATAGGTTGTAGGATGGCAGGGTCATATTAAAGTTGATAGATTCTATAGTTGGACTAGTTGAATCTGTTAGACTTGGATGTGTGAGAGAGTGATGGAGAAAAAAAAAAGAAAAACATAAACAAAATAAAAAACCTAATTAAAAGTGATTTAAGATATTCGGATGTTTGATATAGCCTTGCATAAACTTCCAAGGAATAAGATTCTTGGGGTCAACTCCATGTAATCACAACTAACTCAGGATGATGATGATCCATCATTTGCATGGAGGTCCTCTAGATTCTGTTGTCATTGTGTGGATATGGAGATTTACCTAGAACATCATACATTGTTCTCCTTAATTTGTCTTCTCACTTGTTAATTGCATGAATTTTCAACTTGATTTGTTATTATTTCAATTATTGTTCAACTAACTAAATCTAGTAGGATAAGACTTGGTTGTTGTTGTTGTAACTAAATCTGCACAGTACAACACAATTTGTCAGTGCCCTTAATTCATCTGAGTTTTTTTTCGTCTGTTTTTGTTGATAATGAGAAATGATTTGTAGGATGCTTATTTTGACGATGAATCTGCAGAAGTAGTTATTTCATCTTTGCGCTTGGGGGATGATCAGGACAGGTAATGGCACAACGATGTACATTTTGGTATGCCTGCTTATTTCTGCTCTTTTAGAATGATTCTAATATGCCAATAAAAATCTGTCACGGGCAGTTCCCTCTTTACAAATGCCAACTGGTTTGCTTTCGATAATGATAAAGAGGTCAGTGATCGTATAACTGACTCACTTGCTTCAACATCACTGAATTCGGATGAGTCTGATGTGGTCGTGCTGGATGAAAAGAAAGACCTGGATGAAGCAGCTACTTGTTCACAAATAAAAGTAGTGACTAATACAGGAGAAACAGAAGCTACCATTCTAGGAAATTCTCCTGTAAGCAAATCCACAGTGGAGGCTAGTAACTCAAGCCCGAGCGAGGGTGAGAAGCCACAAGGGTGCGTTGAATGGATAGAAACATCGGAGTCTGAGGTGCTTGGTATAAAATCTACTGCACATATTCCGAACGGGGAGCTCAAAATGGAGGATGCAAGTGCCATGGAAGAAATTGCACTAGATACAGATGGTCACCAAACTTCATCTGAACATGCAGAAACAGATGGGCAAGGTGAAGATGCCAAATCAACTAGAACTCCTGAACCTGCAAATGGAGGTTTATCCAGATCTGAAGTCCTCTCAGAGCTACCCGCAAGTGAAACTGCAGCCGAAGACCCAGAACACAAGAAAACAATTGACAACTCAGGGAAGTGAAATCATGTTAGATGACATTTGCACTTCATTCATCAGTCGATTCATGGGCCAGTCGGAGGCGGCAACCAGGGTTCACTCTCCTGCATCTCGGAGGCTCATCTTGGAAGAGACCTTATCCTACTAGGGCTGATAGCTTATTTTGCCATTCACAGACCTAGAATTTCAGGAGAGCTCCTACTCACAACACTGGCAATCTGCTCCTCTGCACTCTTGTTTTTTTTTCCCATTCAATTTTTTTAATTATTTTTTTCCAATTATTTTTGGCATGGTTAAATTCTTGCTTACTTTCATCTTTCTTTCTTTTTTTGTCAAAAAAATGCGACATGCATGCACTGATTTCAGTCAGAGCAGTTACTGATTCTGTGCAAATTGTGTTTTTTCCTCATTCCAATTAATTACACAGTGCAACCTTTTGTGTCCTAGGTTTCATTTGTACATTAAACAAAAAAGGTTATTAATTTATGAATATTTATTCTTAATCTCTGATATTATGTTAAAATTCTGTTCTAAAGTAGTAGTAACATACCGTATATATTTAATAATAAATACACAATACAACAAATTATTTTATAATTTATTCATAATGCTAAGACAAAATTCTATGTATCACTAAGTATTAAAATATCTTTATATTATGATTTCAGAAACCTAAGCATGTATTAAGCTACGAAGATAGGAAAAAATAATTTTAGAATGGTAGTTTCTTAGATTGACAGTCTCTAGAGGTGTGGTACAGTGGTAAAGTATTCAAAGATTTTTTTTAATAAATAAAATTTAAATCTCATTAAAAATAAATATTTTTGAAGTTCGATTTTTGAATGTGCTTGGTAGATTAGCAATGATAATGTACTTGGTTGTACTTAATTGGCTGCATTTGTTTGTGAACAAAGTTAATTGTTTTTCTTTAATTTTATTTTTAATTAATATTGTTCATTGTATTTTTTTTCCTTGAATTTGTTGATCTATGTTGTCAGAAAGTTGAAATTCAAAGTTTGACATCAAACCTGACCTTGTGAAATCTCTAATCTAAAAAATCTATAATAATAATAATAATATTATTATTATTATTAATTATTATTATTATTATTATTATTATATAGGTAAGATCCCAAGAAGAATCGCCAATATTATAATATCTAAAGGAAGGTTGAATCATCATCCAACTATATTTACATTGTCATAGATTACATGATCTTATATCTTTATACAAAACGATTCCAATGAAAAATGCTAATTAAAAGCTCAAATGGAAAGGACATGAAGATTGACAGAAAATAAAAGAAGCATGTAAAATGGTTTCCAGAGCTGGAAACTTGACGACAATAATAACACATTATTAAGGATCAACCAAATACAAGTAAAATTAAGAGCAATCCTCGGTTGAAGTTTGCTTGAACAACAAGAACTTAAATGCTTATTATCTGTAACATAATCTCTGCCTTTGATTCATCTGTATGGCAATTATTTCTTTCAGTGGCGAGGAGTCTACTGCCTCAAGATCTGAAGTAAATATTGAGCATAAAGATCCCTACACCAATAACAAGCCATGAGTTTCAATTTTTTATCATCAAGGCAGGCCATATTGCCATGAAGAAGCCCGCCTTAAGAAAATTATAGTTGAACAAGTTTTGAGTATAAAATCAACTTGTGGTGTAAATGTGTTATAACATCAAGGCTTGAGGTTTGAAGATTCTATTCTATGATTGGATCAATTGGAAGTTAGTTTCCATTTAGTTCGTAAAATGAGATTGAAAAGGAATGAAATAGTTATTCCTAGAGAATAAAATTGATATAGTCTATTCTTCACTTAGATTCAGGAAGTGAAATAGGCTTTTCAAGTAATAGATAAGGAATAATAAACATCCTTGTGTAAAATAATTTGTCTAGCTCCTACAACCTGCTCCCTCCTGCTCTAATTGACCGATTTGACCAACCCACTTTGGAGAGTTAAATAGAGTAACAATGACACTTGATGCGTGATTTCAGTAAGCTTACATCGAGTATTGGATGGCTTCTCGAGCAGTGTTTGCAGGCAAGAAATCATTGACTGCTACCTCTTTGTTCTCATTCTTCTTGTCTTAAGAGCATGTCAAGGATCCTAAACAAACTGAAGAAAGGAAGCTGGCAAATGTGTACTACAAGCTTAATGCAAATAGTATAAGATGGGTTCTGAAAGGATACAATCTTCAAAGAAGCGCCTAATCTCTGCAAGGCGATGAGTAGATAGCTCACTAAGGTCATTTAAGTGACGGAACTCGGGATCGTCAGCACAAACTGCAATGATTTTATCATCTTTCTCCCCCTGAATTCCAAGCAAGCCAGGAAGGCAGGTATTAATATAATAAGCTTTTTGAATTTGTTCTTGAATCAATTTCTTACCTGATCAATCATGGGCATAAGACCAATGGCTTTGGCTTGTAAAAAACTTCCAGGAAGAACTGGTTCCTAATCAAACATGTAGTTTTCCATTAAATAAACAACATTCATAATGATGAAACAGAAACAATAAACTAAGCATGGATGGTAAGGAAACACAGCCTTAGGAAGCAGTACCAACTAACTAATGCAATAAATCTGCAGAAAAATAAAATATAAAAGTCGGGAGGTTCGACCTGCATGAGGACCAAAACATCCATTGGGTCACTGTCTTCACAAAGTGTACGAGGAATGAAACCATAGTTATGAGGGTAGACCACTGATGAGTACAAGACACGATCAACCTGAAAGAAGTGTCAACAGGAAAGCAGAATGAAACAATTCTCAATAAAACAGTTGAGATGAGAATATGCAATGATATATCTTAACTCTTGGCCAGTATCTTGTTAGACTACTTGTATTGAGGATTGTAGAAGAATATAAACAAACCTTAATTAGCCCCGTCTTCTTATCGAGTTCATATTTCACTTTACTTCCTTTTGTTATCTCCACAACCTGATGTCAGCAAGTGAAATTACATGATATCAACCATAACTAGAGCAGATTACAACAATGAGCTAGAAAGCAAAGGTTGAATGTCTCAAAATGTCTAGTACCGAGCTAATCAAAATAGTCATACATTCTACTGCAGCCTCTTGTGGAACCTAACCTGAATGTTCCATGTCATGGCCTAATATTGGGTACAAGAAAATTTGTTAAAAAGTTAGTAAACGAAATGCATGCACTAGTTATAACACCTGAAGACATCATTTTCCTAAACTAATGCAAGTTAGAGGGAAGAACACAGGTGACACTGAAAAAAAAATAAAGACTTCCTATCCTGTCTGCAACAAAGCAATCATTGGAACCAGTGTGGAAGTAAACATACACCGAATGAACACATTTTCAATGAATGCATAAGCAAAAATTCTTTAATCCATATCCATCTCTGGGAATATGAGAATCAGGCATATATATAGCAAATTGTTGGATACTTTTTCCATTATGCATTTT
>JBBMJZ010001484.1:0-12082 GCA_037833815.1 Zingiber zerumbet | reverse complement strand
GACGCGCACAGTCGCGCACTGTGCACGTCGCGCGCAATATCATATCTATATATATATATATATATATATATTAAAAATATATATCATAAAGCACATTTGTTTTAGTATTTTTGACCAAAAATAAATAATTTTTCAAGTGAAATATCATATTTTGATTTGGGGCAAAAAAACATGGATTATGTATACTTATCAATAATGCAACATATATCAACGACTTAAACATGTTTAAGGTATAAACACACAATTTTAACTCTCTTTTTTTAATTACAGTGCCAAAACATATTTTTCATGTTGTATTTGGAAAAGAAATCGCATTTTGGGTCGCATAAGTTGACCGCATAAGTCTCAAACCATACTCGAAGCTTCTAGAAGTACGACGGCTTTTCTTAATGCGAAGGTCATTGTTACGTACACGGCGCCTCCGCCTCGCAAAATAAGACACTCAAGCCCGCAGGAATCGAGCCGTACATCAAACCCCTGAGCCTCGAAACTGGACGGTTGAGATGCATTTCCCACGGCGGTCCAACTTCGCTGGCTCTCGGCCGTCAATTGCAGCGTCGCGTCGGTTTCTCGCCTCCTTCACCTCGGCATCTTTATTTGTCGACCTGACCCCTCTTTCTCTCTATCTCTCTCTCTGCTATTTTTGGGTTCGGTGGAACATCAGTCGAGGAGCAAGTGAGAAATCGCCTTCGGTTGCAGGCCCTTCGGCAGAGATCTCGAGTTACACCTCAGCTACCGGCGTAGCGCCTTCAGTGTCCGCCATGAATCCGGAGTAGTAAGTGACGCATCTTTGCGCTGATTCGAATTGAATTGTTTCATTTTGGATCGCGCTGTCGTTGAATGTATTTTCACGGATCCGGTGGCTACATATTCTGATTTGTGGGTTGATCTAATCGGGAACGGTGAGGGATTTCTGTTATTTCCTGGTTTCTGTCCTGATATCGCCAAGTTAGGCTTGAGAACAGATATATGGCGTGTGATTTGGGAAATGGTCCTCGTAATGGATCGGGATCTACATTTACTCTAAATTTCTTCTTTCTTTATGCTTGGTTGGAATTGTTAGATTAATGGACAAACTGCCCCATATTCTAGCGTTTTCCCTTCTTTCTTGGGTATTGCGACGAATGAATGGATTCCAACGTTCGACCTTACCTTAGTCTGTTGGGAAAGGTTGGATTGATGAATAGATTGAACCATTTAATGATCATTGAAAGATGGTGAAATTTATCTTCGTAACATTACGTATATTTGCTTTTTTTATTTTTGGAGGTAATTTTTGGTTGCATGGATCGTACCAGGTATCGAACGATTTAATCATTGCAAGTTGTTTTCCTCCACGGTTGTTTTGTAGTAACTTGTGAACTTCCTGAAATACTAATTTTTTTAAGAATCTAAAGTAATTTCATTTTCGTTTAGTTTATGCATTAATTTGTATTCATTAAGACCTTTTAGACTATGATTAATGACATGCATCGTGAACTGCTTGATACCGGATGTAGTGGTTCATCTTGGTGTTTAGATGAATTATTACTTTCATTATTAAACCCATTGTCACCTCCACTAATAGAGCTCAAGTGTTACTCTAACCAATTGGGATTTTATTTTGATTTTTCATATAATATGAATTTGTCTGTGATTATGGTCCATCTTCTGTTTTTATCTAATGTAATAAATTATTTACTCTCTCTCCATTAGTTTGTTGTTCAATTTTGTCTTTCTTTGGCCATGCATTACTACTTTTTTATTTTTATTTTTATTTTTAACCCATATATCACAATCTTCTATTTGTAGTCATTTTATGGCTGCATCTTGTTATTGTTTGATCCACAACACGAGTTATGCATTGAAAATTTACCTCAAAACTGATTGTACTGATCTAGCATTGCAATTTCTATCTTTCAATCAAATTGTAAATGCATTTAACAACCAACTAAAAATTTCAACTTTTTGAGTTCAACTATATGGGATGTTTTTCTGTCTAAGGTGATAAATTTAGAATTTAAATATTAATATCTTTTAGATTATTTTGATTGTGGTCAATTTTCTTTGTCTCTCTCAATGCCTACTTACACCTTTGTAGATACTTGATTCAAGTAATTGCACCATTGGATCTTTCACATTCTTTGAATGTGTAAATGTTGATACCAACTGCATCTGTTTTCCCTTCTTTATCCTCTATCCATTCTCCTCCTAATTCATGGAAAATAATTTTTAATTCTAAAGTGTGTTTTTCTAAGGCCTTTTTTAGTTATTTAGAATTTCTATATCTTGTTAATTGAATAAATGGTTCAGAAGTGCCCAGTTTTGATACCATGCATGGTAGCTGATCTTTTATTTTGAGTTTTTGTAGACTGTGTAGTTGAGATAACTGTGCTGAACTAATCACTGTTTGTCTGTGTTGGGTGTAGAGTTAGTGTGCAAAAACATATGGGTAAATTATTGCTTTTTGGCACCACTGTTGTGAGTAAGTCATGTATAATGTGCTTAGATTTGTGCCCAATCCTTCCTTTAGAAGATTCAGTTGTGTACTTTTGATCTTTGATGTAATTTAAGTTATCAATAACACTTCCTTGTGGCTGATTCTACTATTCAGATGCAAGAGTAGATAGGGCACTTACAATTTTATACATTGAAGTTTACATATTGTTATTTAAGTACCTTGAGGACACTTTGGTATTCTTACTGAATGGGTTTCATTCTAATGTAGAACAAAAAGAACATAAAACAACCAATATTAATCAACAATAAAAAACATATAACATGCATATAATTGCACACATAAAAAGCAAGTGTTAGTAAGACTTACAAGCTACCACAACAAAAGATTTACCTTATACTATTTCTATTTATTAGATGTCCATATATACAGCTTAACATATTTCCACCTTGTCAAACATATTGATATGAACCACATGTAAGGAACATCATATGTTATATGTGATGCAATCCTGTTACAAAGGCCAAGGAAGCCACGTATGCTGGCTAGTAAAACCATGGTCTGAAACTTGACTTTCAATTGTTTCAAGTTCTTTACCTTTATGGTGAAGTTTGGTGTGTGTGTGTAAATATTGTTGTTTTAACTGTATCAAGATAACTGGATTGAAACTATTTTACACAATCTTTTTGTCCTTTTAATTGATCTTTTTGTGTGGCGTCTCCTTTTTGCAGTGACTATCTGTTCAAACTTTTGCTTATTGGAGATTCAGGTGTTGGAAAATCATGTTTGCTCCTAAGATTTGCGGTAAGATGCAATTTGCATTCTCTGCTTATTATTATATCATATATTTCAAATATAACAACAGATGTTGGGTTAGTAATTAAAATCACATCGTTGAATTTATTTTTTCTGTCCATTCTTATGGAGAATGCTGTTACAAAATGATCAGCATAACAAGTCAAATAGAAGATATTGAATTTTAAGTTGTTCTCAATGTTCAAGTAGTTTTTTTTTCTATCAGTCAGGAAATACATTGTCGAAGTATGTTATACAACAACAACAACAATCAAATCTTATCCCACTAAGTGGGGTTGGCTATATGGATCGTTTTACGCAATTGAGCTCTATCTCCAACTATATCATCATCTATATTTAAATAAAGTTTATCTTATTTTTTCGTTGCTAACCAAGTCTTGTTTGATTTTCCTCTTCCTAGTTTGAAATGTGTGTTTGTCATAGTGTTAAGTATGCTATAAGAATATAATTTTTATTTTTATATTTTCAGTTTAGTATTATTGGCAGTGCTTAGTCTGAATTCTTATGTACCTATTTTTCTATAATTTTTTCTTATTAAAATGTCATTTTCCTTTTATAATTTTTAACTTCAATCTTAAGGTAATTCCACACATACCCTTTTAAAACTAAGAAATTGCATGTTTTCCATTACAAAATCTAATATTGCACATTTTCCCCTAAATATATAAATATTTCGAGCATAAATTAAACTCGTGTATCCACAATTCTCTTATCATAAATATTTAAATCCATTCTTCTTCTATCCCATCTAATTCAATTTGCATTGTATTTTTCCTTTAATCATCTTTCTTTGTATTCCAAGATCATTTCAGAATATTAGATATTTAAAAATAAATAAAAATGAAAATAAAAAATATTGATATTTGATTCAATCAAAGCCACTTCATACAATGTTTAAAATTAAAGGGCAATATTGTAAACTACAGAATTCTTTAATGCTGTGGATCTCTACTACATGAAGATTCTGCAGGACTTGACAATTACTTTTTCCTTCTTTTGTAGGATGACTCCTACTTGGAAAGTTACATCAGCACTATTGGAGTTGACTTTGTAAGCTATAGCTCCTTTTTTTTTAAAAAAAACATAAAACGGTTAAAAGAACTGACTGAACTTCTGACACTATTTTTTTTCTTCTTTAAAGAAAATACGCACAGTTGACCAGGATGGGAAGACCATTAAGCTTCAAATTGTGAGTTTCTTTACCATGTTGCTGTCGTTTCTTAACAGTAATTGTTATTATTCATCCAATGTATTACGTCACTAAAAACCTGATAGTATCTTTGTGGAAATTGAAACACCCTTGATCTGGAAATACTACTGCAGTAGGCTTGTGGAGTTCATATCACTATGGTAGTGCCTATTGTGATTGTTTCACTTTAATTGGAGTTCTAAATATATATGAATTAGCCAATGCTAATTGGAAGTGTTTGGTGTTTATGCTTTCAGATGCAATAATTATTCCCGCTATATTTTTAATGTAATGTCTTTTTTTATTATTATTAAATGATCAGCCAATAATGAGTTGTTTTCTTTGCATTGCAGTGGGATACTGCCGGGCAAGAGCGCTTCAGAACAATTACAAGCAGCTATTATAGAGGTGCTCATGGCATCATTGTAAGTCTAAAATTGAAATCAATTTAATGTTTTCCTAGCATATAAATCTTATTGAAACTGCCTGCTTATAGACGCTGACGTATGTAGGTAGTGTATGATGTAACCGACCAAGAGAGCTTTAATAATGTGAAAACTTGGCTAAATGAGATCGACCGATATGCGAGTGATAACGTGAACAAGCTTCTTGTGGGCAACAAGAGTGATCTTACTGCAAACAGAGCTGTATCATACGAGACAGCCAAGGTGATTTGTTTCCCTGGATGTTACTAACCTGTTCGATAAAATCTTCCAACATCTTAATCAACAAACTGGGTCTTCTGCAGAATAAGGGACTAATCAATTTCTACTGTTTATGCCTTAATTCTTGTTGTTTCCTGCAATACAGGCGTTTGCCGATGAGATTGGTATCCCTTTCATTGAAACCAGTGCGAAAGACGCTACCAATGTGGAACAGGCGTTCATGGCCATGACTGCTGCCATAAAGAATAGGTAACTCTTCAATTGTTTCACCAGACAATACCAACTTGGCTTCCCTTATAATTTTTCCCCCTAATTGGTTGTTGAGCTTGTTCCATTCTTATTGGATGCAGGATGGCCAGCCAACCAGCTATCAACAACACGAGGCTACCCACTGTACAAATCCGCGGACAACCAGTGACACAGAGTAGCAGCTGCTGCTCTTGAGCATTTTACGATTGCATGTAAAAACTACTTGCTATTCTGATAGGATGTCCCATGTTTACGTTCTTTTAAAATTTCAGGCATTGATTCATATCTTACTAGTTATTTAGTTGTACAAATTGAATATTTCTGTTGTAATTTTCTGTTAGACGGCTGTGGAATGGAAACGGATACAGACGTTAGCTCAAATTTCATAGTTTTCGTATTCATTGAATGATCTTTGTGTTAGTACTATAAATCATGTCTTGCAATGATAACCCATCTTTGAAAGAAGCCTGGAATGTCAGTTCATTTACTTGGTAGCAATCAGAACTCCACATAAGCAGATCCTCAGATGCAAACAACAGTCATGACATGCTGGTACAAGTATAAAGTGGTAGGTAGAAATTGAATGCATCGATCTTGAGGTCTGAGCATAAAGATGCTACAGAACAACATTTATGAGAAATTTCTTCCATCATTTACAATTTAGTGCCATACAACTTTAAGCCATCAGCAAATAGAAAAAACAACTAGCGTCTCTAGGGAGAGACACCCGATAGAAAGACAAGAAAACAAAGTCTCATCAACAGGTATTCTAAGCAGCAATACTGAAATTACATGCTTCCCTGGTAGCAAGATCAGATAATGATCCTTCAGCTGCGGCAGTAAAAGGCCGTTTATGAAAGTAACGAGCTGCTCAAGAATCAGATATTGTATCTCTGAAAGAATGGATCAGTTTCAAGATGGGGGAAAAAATCATCAGATCAGTGTCTCAAATTGAAGGCACAAGTGATGGCGACAAATAACAGTATCTTACTGCCTAATAAATTACCACAGAAATAGCATGATCAGTATAAAGGTCATGGTTTATAAAGTGGAACAGCAATGTGGACAGGTTTATCTTCATATTGCAGTTGTAGAGAAATGGTTTGATATTCACTTATTTTAATACAACTACATAAAACTGAAACTGAGAGAACAGTTTGGATGATTACATTTCACGAAACATCAATATCTAGAAAAAGATAGAGATTATTTTTTTCTTTGCAAACTATTTATATAATGGAGATGCAGATGGAAACATGCCATTATGAATTAGGATTATAATTACAGATGATGACGGATAAAAAGGATTATTGTTTACAACAAACCCTTATCTGGGACAAATATACTGATAATTATATTACCCAATCCCCAGAAAAGTGACTGAAGTGTAAACATGCCATTATGAATTAGGATTATAATTACAGATGATGACAGATAAAAAGGATTATTGTTTACAACAAACCCTTATCTGGGATTCTTCAATCGGGATCTTTTAGAAAGCTCTACCTATTGGAGTCAAATTCCACCATATCACAAAATTGATAGTAAGATACATTTATCAAAGCGGAAAATAAGTGATGTTGCTGAACACAAGGTCTGTTACAATTTCATAACCCACTGTGGCTAATCACTATAAACTATGAGGACAACTTTTGGGGATTAGTGTACACAAGAATTTGGCTTGCTAACATTGCACCGTAGATCAAGTATTCAAAGTGGCATATGGTATCTGAATTATTGTGATTCAAACAAAAATCAAGGGAACTAACTCATTCTTAGACTGGTTAAAGGAGTCGGCATACCTTATCATTTCGAAGGTAACATTCCGCAAGTAAACCCGTCATTTACCAGCTTGTGAACTGCATCACTAAGTCTGTAGTAGTCATTCACGGTATTGTACACCTGATGAGAAATCCTGACATACCCAGTAACACCACTGTGCCCATTCTGCTGGCCGGCCTCAATTTCCTTTGGCCGGTGATAATGAATTGGAACCTCAACTCTGTATTCCTCTCTCAACAAGTTCCGAAGTTTCAGAGCATCTTTCTCACTGGAGACTCCTAAAGAGCCAGGCAAAGCCACCATGATCATGCTGCAGCACATCTCTGGAGGTGATCCAAGAAACGTCCCCCATGCCTGAGCCAGCATCATTCCCATCTCTACGACCTTCTCATGGTTCCTCGTGCGAATGCCTAGGATTCCACCATCAAACCTATTGATGAAATCGATCACCGAAGGCACCACAAGCTGGGAGCTGTAATCACGAGTGCCGATCCATGCACTCTCTAACGGGAGACCTTTGCCATACTCTTGAGAGACCACCGGATGATGCAAACAAGGAGCGGACGAAGAACACTTCTTAATGTGCAAGAACGCCACAGAAGGGGGGCAAAAAAACCACTTGTGAAGATTGCTGGTGTAGAAGTCGGCGTCAATGTCTTGTACATCAACCTCGACATTGCCAATGGCATGCGCCGCATCCACAAACACCTGGTCCACACCCTCCTGACGGCAGATATTGGTGAGTTCCTTGACCGGGATGACAACGCTGGGCATGGAGGTGACGTGGTCGATTACAGCAAGCCGTACCCTCCGTCCATTGGCTTTCCCAAGATCCAGTGCCTTCCGAAACTCTTGGATGATCTCTTCATTGGAGGAGACAGGGAAGGGCAACGGGACCTCAATGACATGGCCTCCGGCGCGGGCAACATAGGCGTGGATGGACTTCTTGACAGCTCCGTAGGCGTAGTGAAGCATCACGACGGCATCTCCCTTACGGAATACTCCCTCGGAGAACGCCCAGGAAGCATGCTGGAGAACGATGGCCGCGGCGGTGGTAGCGTTGTCGACCAGCGAGACCTCATCAATGTCGGCGGCGTTGATGAGATCCTTGACGATGGCGCGTGAGCGGAGGAGGCCAGGCTGGAGGTGATTGAAGTAAAACGCGTCCGGCTGCCGGAGGAAGAGCCGCTGCCATACGGCCTGGGCGGAAAGGACCGACCCCGGGCAGCTCCCGAAGCTTCCGTTGTTGATGCGAGCGACGGAGAGGTCATGGTGGGAGAACTCCTCCGCAATCTCGGCGGCAGTGATAGGAGAGAGCGGGGGAGTCGGGCGCGACCGCTTCGCCGGAGGCCCGTTCGTTTCGCCGTTTCCACAACCCAATCCGTTCTCAGGGCAGTCGTCTTGATGGTGGGGATCCATTCCGGGCACGGAAGGTTGGGAGGTTGGGGCTAGGGTTAGGGCTGCTGGTGAAGAGGACTCCGCCATCGATTTCTTCGCCCGCTCTTTGTTTTTTCCTTCACAGTTTAATCGTTTGATCCGATTTCTCTTTTCGGTTTTTAAGGAAAGTAGCGTATTATTAGTTGCTGGAAAAGGTCCTTTGCCTCTATTTAATTCCTTTTTTGTAAAATATAAAATAAAAAATAAAATAAAAATTTGTCTTCTAATTCTTCTTTTGAGAAGAACCAAATGTCACGGTAGAAAAGATAGGGAGGGGAAGAACAAAACTGAAAGTCACAGATTTCTCGTCACCACTCAAAAGCTAGGGCCATTAATCTTCTTCACAAAATAACACATAGTGCAATACACCAAATATCACTACATCTCTGTATGCTGCTACTGCTTATTAACATATGAAAAAAATTTTATAGGACCGTATTGATTACTAAAATTAATTAATTTGAAAAATTAAATATCTAAATCAATTAGAAGAGGAGGATAAATGGATGGTATGGGAGCATGCATGGAAGATGAGAAGCGAGTTGAATTCAAATCTATAATATTCATAAGCTATTATTGAGCCAAACTCAAATTAAACCCTATTTATTTTTATATAATTTTAATTTAAATATCTTCGAATTAAAATTCAAATAACTCAAACCAATCTCTGATTTCGAATTTTATTTCAAACGAGATAATTACACTAGTCATGAAATCATAAAGTGGTTAACAAACGAAAAACTTGTAAGAAGTGGGAGCAACAAGGCTTCAAATCTCATCCATAGTTAAAAATTTATAACACTAGTGGCAAGTAAAAAAACTTCTATAAAATTAGACTGGTCACTTCCCGAATTAATCGAATAAAAACTAAATATCTAGATTAAAAAAAATGGTTAACAAAAAGAAAACATCCATTTCCATGTCAAATATCGGGGAGGGAGCAACTGGGGCAGGTGAAGGTGCAACAAATTAGAGATAATTTCTCTAAGTTGTGACCACTGATGCCACTCAAGCCCATTATTCACTGAATCTGAATATATCCCTACCCGCTTTTGGTAAGATGAGGCACCTCATGGGCCATTTTACAGTAATTATTTCCACATTTTGATAATTTCCAATAACTCAAATCCTCCATGAAATCACTGAAACATCTGCAGCAAGTCTTCAAGTATTCCAGTTGTTTGCTTGCTGGCTCCCTCGTTTGTGAATCAGATCCGACAATATGAACATGCAGAAGTTGCCAACAATTACAAATATGCAGCAGCCAAGAATCCAAGCATGCATGTATTGAAATGAAATGCCTTCTCCTGCTCAAGTTGATCTCCAAAAAAATACTTCAACTTTTCAACTGATGAATTCCATTGAAAAAAAGAAGGTTGAACCAGGAGATAGTATATTCTCTAAAGCACTTGCATACACATTCCCAGTTGAACATGAAAAAAATGTGAACCAAGAGGCAGCCTAAATTAAAGGAACAGAATGGCATAAACAATAAGTCCAGACCTTGGTCTTAATGTCCCCTGCTGCTTTCAACTAGACCACTACACCTCTTTTCATAGTTCTATTATACTTAAGATCACAGAGAACAGACTGGAAGCAGTATATGATGAAGTTCGAGTATCCAATGACAGCCAAGCTGGTTGCAGCTTGCAATCAGAATCTAAAAAAAGGAATTGGATAGCAAAGAAATGATGAGTATAAAACATTCAAGAACATCAGAAGAACACTCAGGGAGATTAAATATACAAGGAAACATTATGCAAGAAGGTCAATACATGGTACCAACTAATTTAAAGATGTGCAGCAATGAGAAAGTGAATACTCAAGTAGTCAATTTACAGATCTTGGGTGTATATATATGGTTGCAATATTCAAGATACCCTTTTTCTCCATCACAGAGCTACTTGGATAGATTAAGTATATTTATCCACATTAAAAGCACAAGATTGATTGACAACTACTCATCTGTTAATACAGAACGGCCATTCTTATTTCTTCAATGGAAACTGCAAGTTCAAGAAAACCATACAATCAAAGTAGAAGAATTAGATTCAAAACTCAATGAATCAAAATACCAAAAATTCTCTTTGATCATTCCACTCATTGCTAACCTTGAATAGTTCACCCACTAACTTTAGATCCTTCTGGCTGCATTATTCCCGCTGTTAGCAGTAATAGGGTATCTGGTGATCTCCAATCAATTTGCTCCTCCTCCTTCCCTAGTTCTGGTCAGTTTATAGTCTTTGTGGCTGTTTTTGATATGTCGAACCTCCGAGCCTTGAATTATTCAACAGCTAAACACTTTTTATATGTCAAATTTCCCCTTTTAAATTATACTAGTATGGAGGGATCTATGGTTTTTCACTCAAATGTATCCTTTCTAACTCATTTAATAATCTTCATTCAACTCAGGTAGGTCTATAACTTTTTGTTCTGGTTTTTCCTCCACCCATAAGCTCAACTCTTGACTTCAGTCATTCGACTGGGTGTATGCACTTAACGGCCCTTATGGCGTGTTTCTTATGAGGAAAGGAAAGGAAATAAAGTGACAAAGCAATTTTCAGCTGTACATTTTAGGCTCACTTCTAATCTTCAGCATTGCAAAAACTTAATACCTCTCCAATTAGATTTGCTTAGGCTCACCCCTTCAACTCGATAAGAACTTAGGCTCTTTCCGATTATAACCGCCTTTTGTAGCATTGACGCTAGCCTATTTCCTATGTCACAGGTAAAGACTTAGTGCTTTTTTAGCTGGGTCATTTACTGCCCTTACACTCACCTAATGTTCACCTCTTATGCTTGGTAAGGACTTAAAACTTATCTACTTAGGTCAGCCAGCCTTTTACAACCCTTAGGCTTAATGTTTCTTCTTCATAGGCAAGTACTTGCAGCCTTTTATTCAACTCAACATTCAACGTATCCTGATAGGTAACTCTTATAACCTTTTTTAGGTCTGTATCTTGATAAGTAAAGATTTTTTTTTTGGTTTGCATTTTATGTTCAATTGGGCTGGTCCCTTTATTCTTAATATGAGTTACCTACCTCCTTCTACATTCAAGTTTCCCTTTTATATTTATTGAGACTCATTTGAGGTGTTCACAGTTCAGTTTATCAGTTTATTGAGAAAAAACAAAACCAAGCTAAAATATTTTCATTTTGACAAAGCCAAATTGAAACCAACCAGAACCATTTCAGTTTGGTTTGAAACAAAACCAACATTTTCAAATGGATTCAGCAAGAAGATACAATGAATCAAAGAAACAAAGCATAATACAGAGGTCACTGTTAATGACACAGAAAATGTGCATCTCAACTCTGATGGTGGGTGTACACATAATTGGCATCTTCTCAGAAGATTATTAGTATCTCAATGCTCAAGAAAATAAATGTCTTGGTTATATAACTATTCTAACATTGGAGTAACTCCTGATGTAATACCCCGGTTCTGAGATTCTGGTTAAGTATGACTTAAAAGGTTAGATGGTACTATCCATATCACCAAGGTGC
>JBBMJZ010001435.1:0-12087 GCA_037833815.1 Zingiber zerumbet | reverse complement strand
ATCCACTAATACCATGACTGTGTATACTTGCATTAATTGTAACAAATGGGAAATAAACTTGTAAGAGAATCACACTACCGCTTAGGACATAGTATAGTTTACATATGAGATGTTAGGATTGTCAACCTTTCAATATCAATTTCTACAAATGAAATACTCCATGATTGGTTATTAGTAACACAAAAACCACTTAATGCATAGACAAATTACAAAGAACACAGAGGGAATTGTACAAAAGAAAAAAAACAACATCAAGCAAAACAATCTCATCTTACATTATTAAGAAAGATTGCTTGTGTCTGGGCCATACAGAGAATTTATGTTGCCCTCAAACATATCCATTGTTATCCATCAGCCTGCCTCCACTATTTGTGACTGTCCATAATACATGCATGTGATAGTTTACCCCTCCTTTTATAGAGCACAGAACATGAATATAAAACACATCAATAGTTACTGAGTCACAAGGTCGGTTTGCTACTCTTAAAAATGATAATCCCAATTAGCCCCATTGACTATCTCTCGGGTGACCAGCCCGGTCCCACGGAAGTTTCCCACCGACCACCATGGTAAATCAGGAAGCGCACGCGGCGGCCAGCCCAGAAGCCCAGCATCCTTTGATTACGCCCTCTATTTGAAGGAAAAATTCCTATAAATACGCCGTAGCTGGGGTTCAAACCGTGGGTGCCTGGATGACAACCTAGATGTCCTACCACGGTACCATGGCCCCGGGAACTGGTTTGCTACTCTTAAATTCCAGTGTTGAGAATCACTAGGTCAGGTTGGGTCTTGGGATAAAGGGCAATCAGTTGCCCGCATTGCTATCTAAGACAGTATCAACAAAAATCAAGAATTTGGCAGGTTTAACAGGCTAATGATATCACCAAATTGACAATACACTTGGTCAGGTTGATGAATAAACAAAGCCACTAATTTTCTCCAACATTATAGAAATAGCCTCAAGTCATTGCTCCCACGTCCCCTGATTTAAGGGGTACACTGCCCAATCACCCTAGGTAAGCTCATCAGGGATCTCAACACTCAAACCCCTATGTAGTTCATCTGATATCAGATTCCACAACTCCAACATACCTAAACATATCAACTTCGTAAAACTCCAAATACTGCACAACTTACAATGTCCAAATATATACATAGTTGACTGACATAAGAAGACTCAATCAAGAACAACTTGAATAGATACAACACAATCCATTGCAGAAACAAACTGACTGAGCAGACATGGGTAGGGGATTTGTGCTGCACACATTATTATAGTCACATATAAGCACTTACTATCTGGGAGAAATTAGATATAGCTCCATTGAAAGATGAAATGAGAGAAAAATAGATTACAATGGTATGGACATCTTCAAAGGTGACTAATAGATTTTAGATGCATTGAATCAATCAGAATTGATAGTTTAGGGAATAGAAGAATAACAAAGAAGACTTTAGTGAATGTAGTAAAAACTTAGTTGAATCACGTGGTTTTGAAAATTTGTTTTGAGTACGCAGCGGAAAACTAAATAAGAAAACGAACACAATAAAACACGGTCGATTTTACTTTGTTCGGAGTCTTCAGCGACTTCTACTTCAAGACCTATCGATGGGTAATCTACTAAAATACCTCTTCCAGTACCTCCGGAAGAAGGGATTGAGTACAAAGAAGATAGGCGAAGCGTAACACGCTACACTTCCCTTTTTCAGTAATTAAGTACAAGGAAATAACTTCGTTACCAACACGTAGGGATCAAAGTGAAAAATGCTCGTGTGTCGGTGTCAATCTACCAGCCGCGATCTGAAGTCCTCGGAGCAGTAGTCGGTCACAGCAACTTCGCAATAGAGTCACAGCTGGAAGTTAGAGCAGTTGGAACCTCAAATGGACGCACAGTAGCTCATATATCAGCTATGTATTGATGTTTGGTCGAGATTGGTTTATAAAGGGCATGGAAGACACCTTCCATAGTTATTGAAGGCGCCTTCAATGTGGTAAATTTGATCCCGACTTCGCTGTGCTTATCTGTGATGGGGTCCAAAATTTATCCCTTGGAAGGCGCTTTCAAGCTGTTCACAGTGTGAAGGCGCCTTCGGATACTGTTCATCCGAAGGCTTTTTTCTCATTTTGCCCTGCAAGTTATGTTAGTCTAAATATAAAACATCTAACTTATAAAAAAAATTAGCACAGTGATAATAAGTAGTAATTAATTTCTGTCCTCCCAGGACCAGGAACAAGTCAAGGTCTCAGATTAGGGATCTAAAATGGACCTAACCTGGACTGACGTCTATTGTCCCTCAACCTAGACGCATCCTCATTTAGTCACTCTCCTTCAGTGACTTACCTTTACTTACCAATTTGCTGTTGGTTGACTAATTTAGTCTCTTGTATACAGTTGTCCAGTCCGTAGATCCAACTGGACTTCTGCCAGTTGTCTGGTCTCGCAGACCCAACCAGTCTTCTTGTTAGATATCCGGTCGATCCATTGACGTATCTGGACTTCGCATTAACTATTCAATCCCACTGACCTACCTGGATTTCTGCCTAGTGTCTAGTCCTTCATACTATCAATTTCTGCACACTTGGTAAAGTAATCAGATCACAAAATATCTAACTTAATTCACTTGTCATTCATCAAAACCTGAGTTAGATCGTTAGTGCAAACTGTACCAATAGGTAGTTGTGCTTTCAGTCGTTCTCCGTCGTGATCAGCACTACCTTCACATCCACCTCCACCACCCCACCACTATCACCTTCGCATTGTTCCTCTCGACCGTCCTCTCCACCATCACTTCTCGCTCCCCTGCTTCCTCCTCATAGCCTAGAGGTTGGGGCACCACTCGGTGTCGTCGTCCTCAAGGACGAGCACCTCCTCACCATCCCATAGGATGGTTAGTGCGTTGACGCTGTCGTCCCAGACGCTCATGTAGTGCACGGAGACAATGAGCCAATGGGTGTCGAAGACGACGGCGAGGGCCTGCACCCATGTGAAGTTGTGGGCGCGCTCCGCCGACTGCCACTCGATGAAGTGGGCATTGTTTTGGAAATACTCGTCAGAGTCGAACTCGAAATCACCACCTTGGCGCCGTGGAAGTAGAACATCTTGCCATCACCGCCCATGAATTAGGGGTCATAGCACACCGATTTGTTTCCTTTGTAATTAGGAAGTCGATCTCTACATACAACATTAATCACAATCCTCACCCGATCAAAATCCATTATAAATAGATATGTTTTTTTTAAAAGAAATGATTTTGAGCTTGCAATTAGAGTACTACTTCTGTGGGTGGTTTTGGAATAGTTGCAGTCGACAAAGCAGGTCTTGAGGCGATAATTGCGATAGGGCTTGCGATTGGGGAGGGGGGCACTCGTCAGGGCACTCGATGGTGGGGTAGCGACATCGGTACCGAGCGAGGCAAAAGAACCGCTCCTACCTGCTATCCTACCTCAGTTCGAGGACAACATAGTGAGTGGAGATGGGGTCAAGGGCGCCCCGCCAACCGTAGCTGTTGCTCGCCACCATTGATGAGAAGGAGGCCACCATTGTGACACACAACGACAATCCACTACCACCACGCCATGCTCTCTTTCTCTCTATCTAAATTCACATCAGTAGCACAAATTAATGGTGGAACGTGGAACGAGTCATATGCACATCACACGTCATTTCAATTTATATTCATGGAGCAATTAATAGTCGGAATATTATCTAGAACAAAGATAAAGGAGGGGGATATAAATGGGAATAAAAATATTTGAGGGATATAAGTTGGAAAAGCTTAAAATAAGAGGGATATAATAATATATTTTCCCTTTAAATGATATTAAACTCTCAATTCAAATCTGTTTGATTGTGTGATGTTTTAAATATATTTTAAGCTTCTTTTGGTTATTAAATTTGATAATATAAATTTATTTATTCATTTTAAAAGTTTATTTGTTTATTTAGTATATTGATAAGAGTTTAATTGATGAATATGGTTTAAGAATATTGTTCATACCCCTTACCCACTTGGTATCGGCTATACGTTGACATTGTGATTTACTTTCCTTCATATAACCCGGGGACAGACTGTGAGAGACATCTGGAGTGAACATAACCACCTTTTGCTATAATAAATGTTTTTCAAAAAAATTAACAAGCTAAGTACACATGTATTTAAGCTTATTCATTTAATTTAATAAGTTACTTAATCTTATTTAATTTTTTATACATTGAACAAATACAAATAAACTATTATCAAATTAAACATCAAATTTATTTACGAGAGTGCTTCATTTATAACCCTATTAGTTTCTATTCAAAATATTTTCTCAATGGAGAGGGAGCTCCTTCATTTGTCTCACATGGGGCGGCTCGGAGGCACCATGTACTCGTTTTTTTAATTAAAATATTTTAAAAATTTTAGTTTTTATTTAATAAAATTAAAAATCAAAGAGTTGTAAGTAAGTACGGGATAATTTGTTAAAAGGATTTTATTTTCATGTGGCATAAAGTGATTTGCTTGTCGTACTGTCGTAGCGTCCCCATTAATCCGTCCTTAAATTAACATAAAGGAAAAAAATTTATCTGAATAAACTTTTTTAGTAACCAACTCCATCATCATCGAAATAACCTTTTATAAAATCTTCTGAGAATTTTTTTAAAGATACAATATCAGTATTGATAAAAGATCCCACTACTGAGACAGTATCCCAGTCAACAGATCCCTTAAAAAAAAAAGGATTTATTTATTACTAAGAAAACTTAAATCTGAAATATAAATAACATATGTCAATATACTCACCACTAAACTAAGGATAAGCCACCTTGACAATATTTTTATTTTCCTTGGATTGCATAAAGATGAGTGAGATATTTTAATTTTGACGTCGCGGTGGTATCCATTGCCATGAGATATAATCGAATTCGGATCCGAGGGTTTAGGGTTGTCGGGATCCAACCCCAAAATTTCTTCCAGCGATTCATCTCCTTCAACCATCGCCGCCATTCCGACCCGTCGTGACGTTGAAGTTTCTGTCGAAGGTGCGGGTGGAATTCAATGCGCTAGACCCACAGAAGGCGGCGTGTGTGGAGATCCTGGCGCTGTGCAACGGCCGCAAGGCCAAGGAGTCCAACGCCACCTGCCAGGTCGAGCTGCAGCGCCGCACGGATGACAGCCCACCACGGGTAGTCGTAACCTACGTCAACGGTGTCGAAGAAGTTATCGACGCCGCCGCTACTCCTGCCCAAGTCATCCGCAAGCAGATACTCGACCGTGGGCAGCTCTTAGAAACCGAGCAAATGTTCCGTGAAGCCGGAGTTGTGTGGCCCGTGCTCGTCCCCGAGGAGGAGATCCACCAGTCATTCCCGGGTACTAAGGTGCGTGCTTCTTGTTGGTGCTCTTTTAGGTCTCGAGCTCACATTTAATTTCCTCTCAATCAGCCGTTTCTCTATTTTATCTCCATGTTTTAGGTTCTGTTTATGTCTGGTTTTTCTTTATTTGAAAATTGAGTTGATTTATTAACTTCTTCCTCTAATAGTACGAGACTACCATTGTGTTTCAAGACCTTTCAACAGTCAACATGGGATTATGAGACTACCATTGTGTTTATGATGCTCAAGACTTTTATCTTATGATTTTGACAAATGGCAATAGAAGAAGACCAACAATGTGGATCATCAAAATGTTTTGGCTGAAACATTTTTGAGACCACTATTATCTTTATGATGCTCCCAAGTGATGCAGCACAAGAGGAGATTGAATGTTGGGAGGAATACTTTCAGACTTTTGGTGTTCAAAATGATAAAAATAAGATTATCATTCAATTCTCTATACCCTAAGGAAAGATATAAAATATTTTAAAAAGTTATCTTGAAATATGAGGTATGTCCATTTATTCTCTCTACTCTAAGGAAAGGCTTGTCATTTTTCATTATCTTCAATAATATGATGATTATTTAATTAAACATAAGTTTCATGCTGGTAGTTGCTACAACTATTTTCTTTTTGATAATGTCAAGGATATAGCAAATTACGGGTTACTGCCGTGTGACCTGAGATCACGGGTTCGAGTCGTGGAAACAACCGCTTACAATGTAGGATAAGGCTACTACGTGCAATAGACTCAATATGGTTCGACCCTTCCCCGGGACCTCACATTGGCGGGAGCTTCATGCATCGGGTTGTCCAAAGATATAGCAAATTACCCATTTTATAGTTTATGTTCTATTGAACATTAGTGAAATTGTTACACCTTTCAATCTTTTCAGCATGCTATACTGGACACAATTGTGCCCATGGTCTTTGCTGAATGAAGAAAGGGGCATTCTATCAATCTATGTCATTGACATGATTATGGTTTCAGGTTCTACTGGACCTTAATTGAAGTTGTTACACCTCCTTTCAATCTTCCTAGTATTATGTCCATGGATCATGGGCATTGCTGATTGAAGAATGAGATATACTAATGATCTATATAAATTCAGACAAAGTGCTTTGGTGCTGCTGGCCCATCTTCTTTCTCTATGCTAATCTTAGCAGAATACAAGATTGTTGTACCCATGGTCTTTGCTGAATGAAGAAAGAGATATTCTATCAGTCTATATCATTGACATGGTATATCATGTTAACCACAATCAATGATATAGCAAGCTATCTGTTTTATGGTTTCAGGTTCTCCTGGACCCTGATTGAAGTTGTTCCACCTCCTTTCAATCTTCCTAGTATTATGTCCACGGACAATGGGGTTTACTGATTCTTAGATATACTAACAATCTATATAAATTCAGACAAAGTGTCTTTGGTGCTTCTGGCCTATCCGTTTTTTCTCTATGCTAATCTTTGCAGAATACTAAATTTTTGGCCCCATTCCTTAACTCTTTTATAACTTAAAAAGGAAGAGACCCAGACCTAGAATATAAACAATAAAACATATTAATTGATCATAAACAGAATTTGTATTTGCTAATTTAACCTTTTCTCACTCATATTTCTACGTGCCCTTTCTTTATCAAGGTACCATTTCTTCTATAGGTCAGTTGAAAGGATCTGATCAATGCAATTTGTGAGGATTTAATAGTTGAAAAAATGCCTTCTAGTTTTATCAGTAAAATCCATGATAATAAAAATCATCAGAAAGACTTGTAGAATGATCAGAGGTTTAAAGATATCAGATGATGATAATTTAAAGCTAATCCTTTACTTAGCATGGCTTCTTTTATGTGAGTAAAGCTTTAGTTAGCATGACTGCTATGTTTTGCTTGTTTTCTTAATAAATCAGAGTTAGTTTTGACTCTCTTTTTTTTTGTGTAAAAAATGCAATTCCAAATTTATTTTGCTTTGGGCTTCTTGATTCTAGTTTTACTTCTTCTGTCTCACAACCTGAAATGCATTGTGCTTGAAAATGGTAAACTTTACTGAAGTGATTTTCATGCTTTATGTAAGAAATAGTTTGCCTGTCAATCAAACACAAATGGATAATACTAACAAGTAAATTTGCAGCATTGATGAGCCAATTATTTTTGGTTCTTTGGCGAACTTTTAGAGCAGGTTCCCCCAAAACCAACAACATGACCCATTTTCTACTTAGTGACTTTTTTTTTTATATCCTGGTTGTATTGTGCAGCAATTTTTTTAATTTTTTTTATCAAAGGCATTGAAAAACAAGAGCAAACAATTTGGTAGGGGGATTGGGGTAGCTATGAAACCCAATTTAGGATAAATAATCAGCCATGTATTAGCATCTTTTATCAGTAACCCTCTGTCATCATCTCTTTGTTATATTGTCTATTTGTTCATAACTGCATAAACAACATTTAGCTTGGTAATGGCATTCGAAGCTTTTTACATATGCATACAGATACATATTACAGAACTTATTGTGGTTGCTTTTACAATTCTCTAGAACATAGTTAAACATAGATTATTCCATTAAAACACAAATCATATTATTGAGATCAGGAATATTTTTTGATGGGTTTATATCACCTGTTATCCATCTTCTGCTTTGTGCCATCCATTGAGATTTCATTGCATTCTTTCTAATTGGATTGAGAGCCCAGTTAATGTAAGATATTCGTTCTTCTATAGCCAAAGAAAGCTGAAGATAAGAACCAGTGACATTGGCACTCGATCCAGGTTTTCTAGAGACTTGTTTTGGAAGAAAAATATTTTCAAGAAATTAATTTTCACCCATATTAGTCTTTCGAGATGCAGTTTGGAGTTGCCCTCCCATAGCAAAGTAAGTTTGTGATCCTTGATTTCTGACTGTGACATTTGTTAGTAAGCTTTGCTTGTTTACGAATCTAGTAGTCTAAATCGTGCTATTCTATACCAGGAGATGACTGGATTTTAGTTTGATTGTTAAAAAACATGGCATTTCCTCTATAGCATTGGTGAATAACTTATGATGCATTCTTCCTCGTTTAATCATATTGAACTCTATTAAAGACAGTTGTATTTGTTGTTCAGTCTATATGTTTCATAAATTGCTTCACCATTCATTCATTTATGAATTACATCTACTCAATCTAAATCATTGTTGAAAGTTTTGCCTTTGCTTGGTCATCACCATGAAACTGCATATAATCAGAGCTGACGTGGACCGATGTGTTTGTGAAGTCCGTCATGATTTCCGTTTGATCAAACAAATAGACAAGCTAGCTGCCGGATAATGTAGGATTTTTTTTTTAAAGTTGTTTTAGAATAAGGTAACAAAATTCAAATGGAGTGCTAGAAGAATGCATATTTTTAGAGCCTGATCCTTAAACTTACCATTCATTATCTTTAGGCACCAACTCTCAGGACCTGTTTCCTAAACTGAGAAAGAAAGAAAATCTGAGAAGATGAATACTATGGAAGATAAATATATTTTTTTAAAAAGAAAAAAGTGTGGAAAGAAAGGTGCTTACCTGAGACAAAATAAGACAGACAGAGAGTTAAACATAATAACAAAATAAGACAGACAGAAAGTTAAACATAATAATAATAAATTATTTTACAGTGAGTTCTAATTATCTTTTTACTATGTTCAGTGATCTATTACACCACCAGATAAACTAGTAATGGAGCTAGGTCTTAAATGAACTGAATATTTAATGAACAAGTTTGGTAAGAGGTTCCATAAAATTCATTTATACTTATTCAATAGTAAACTGTAAAAGTATGTATAAAATAAATAAATTTGAATATTAGTAATTCTCTCATGTTTATAAATAAAATTCATCAATAATTTATGAATAAATTCATTTATTAAGTTATATAAAATTTAATTATAAATTTAATTTGTATTCAACTACATAAAAAATAATATAAATTTAAAATACTTAACTTAATTATATGGATAAAAATATAGTTAGTTGAGTTCTCCAAGTTTTAACAAACTTGAAGAGTAAATTAATTCCGGCAAAACGAATGATCAGTTTGGTAGGGGGGAAAAAAAAGAAGGATAGGTGCGAGTGTGTATTTGTATCTTCCATTCAAAAGCTAATAACTTGTTCAACGCCACAAACAACCACCCTTCCATTTTCTTTGACCAGTTAATAGAACCCGGTTCATCCTCCCATCAAAATCATATGGAAGATTCTCGCATGCAAATTTAGTTATCACATCATATGGAAGATTCTCGTATAAATATAATATTTATATATTGTCACATCATGTATTATATTAACAAACAATATTCATATTTTTTTTCTTCGAAAATATAATCATAGTATTGCAAAATAAATCATCAAATATAAATATATCATGATAATAAATCATATTTTTAAAAAATACTCCACAATCACAGACATTATTAGTAAACTATTATAAAGTTATCATACTATGTATAACTAAGTATTTTAAATAATTCACATTTGTTACAAATATTAAAATAATAAATGACATTGTCAATAAAAAAAATATTAAAAATAACATTATGACGCAATTTGTCGCATAGTTTTAGAAATTAAAAAAAAAATAAAAGGCGAGGTGGAAATGAAACTTTTGGGATAATTGGAAAGGAAGTGTTGATTTTAAAAAATATATTAAGAAATTAAATGATAGTAATTTTTAATTAAGTTATTTATTTTGAAGAAAAGGAAAATTCGGATGGTCCGATTTTGTTTTTTTTAAGAAAATTAAGTTTTTCTTGAATCCAATCGGGCCGGGGCTGAACCGGGAAATCCAAACCGCTTATTCAGACGATGCTGGTAGAGTAATGCGATCCTATCCTTCCAATAATAATAATAATAAAAATAAAAGACGATATGGAGATGGAGGTAGCTGGGACGAGCGGTGGTAGTTGAATCAGCGAGCAGTTCGAACAGCAGTTCCTGGTGATGTTGATGCCTTTAAATGCACCTTCTGATCTTCATCATCCCACCACGCCGTCACAACTCGACTATCTAGAGACAAGGGAAGGAAGCTTCTGATCGATGGCTCCGGTTGCGACGGTTCTTCCGACGAATGAGGAGACGCTGCGGGCGAGCTTCGTCCGCGACGAGGACGAGCGGCCCAAGGTAGCCTACAACCACTTCAGCCACGACATTCCAGTCATCTCTCTCGCGGGGATCGACGACGAGACCGCCAGTGGTGACGGAGGGAAGAGGGAGGAGATCCGCCGCAGGATCGTGGAAGCCTGCGAGGACTGGGGCGTGTTCCAGGTGGTGGACCACGGCGTCGACGCCGGCCTCATCGCCGAGATGACGCGCCTCGCGAGGGAGTTCTTCGCGCTCCCGCCGGAGGAGAAGCTCCGGTTCGACATGTCCGGCGGCAAGAAGGGCGGCTTCATCGTCTCCAGCCACTTGCAGGTACTGAAACACTTGCCTTAATTGGTTCTTTAATTCGGAGCTGAGCCGAAATGTCCGGTTCGGCCGGTTTGCAGGGAGAGGCGGTTCAGGACTGGAGGGAGATCGTGACCTACTTCTCCTACCCGCTGCCCGCCCGCGACTACTCGCGGTGGCCGGACAAGCCCGAGGGATGGCGGTCGGTGGTGGAGGTGTACAGCGAGAAGCTGATGGGGCTGGCGTGCAAGTTGCTGGAGGTGCTGTCGGAGGCGATGGGCCTCGACAAGGAGGCTCTCACCAAAGCCTGCATCGACATGGACCAGAAGGTCGTGGTCAACTACTACCCCAAGTGCCCGCAGCCCGACCTCACCCTCGGCCTCAAGCGCCACACCGACCCCGGCACCATCACCCTCCTCCTCCAAGACCAGGTCGGCGGCCTCCAAGCCACCAAGGACGGCGGCAAGACATGGATCACGGTCGAGCCCGTGGAGGGCGCCTTCGTCGTCAACCTCGGCGACCATGGCCACGTGAGTACACTAACTGATCGGTCACTGCTCGTTCGATGAAATGCCGTCACAGAGTTCATGTATGGCTTTTGGTGGCGTTGTGCATGCGCAGTTCCTGAGCAACGGCCGGTTTAAGAACGCGGACCATCAGGCGGTGGTGAACTCCAACTGCAGCAGGTTGTCGATCGCGACGTTTCAGAACCCCGCGCCGGAGGCGATCGTGTACCCGCTGGCGATCAGGGAGGGGGAGAAGCCGATACTGGAGGAGCCGATCAGCTTCAGCGAGATGTACCGCAGGAAGATGAGCAACGACCTGGAGCTGGCAAAGCTCAAGAAGCTAGCGAAGATGGAGAAGCAGGCAGAGTTGGTAGCGCAGGAGAAGCCGAACGGCGGCATCGGCGTAGCGACTGCCAAGGGACTGAATGAGATTCTCGCTTAATTATTGCGCACACAAATTTCGTAATAGCTCCGTGGATGGTCCTGGGTTTTATTAAGCTGCTACCTGTTTTGTGTAATAAACTTTATGGCGTGTGAATGACAAGATGGTTCGTTGTTATTCTACTTAATTATATTTAGATTGCCAGAAAAGATCGATAATATAATTGTGGGGCCCGCTGGAGTGCAGAGGCTTCTCGAGATCTACCCTGATAATAAAGTTTAGAATAAATATTATATTAATTTTTATTTTTTATTTTATTCATTTATATATATATATATATATATATATATATATTTGATATGCTGGACGACGCTTTGTGCGCGACCGTGAGTGACGTGCAGACGTGGCACCGCCAGCTCGGTTTCACTACAAATAAAGTAATCCCTTAGTT
>JBBMJZ010001419.1:0-12089 GCA_037833815.1 Zingiber zerumbet | reverse complement strand
TAGAAAATATTTTGACAATCTCTGGACTGTCCGGTTCTGACTTCGGATTTCCAACCGGAAACCCTAGGTCGAACCGACGCCTATTGTTCCCTCTGCGGGAAACGCGTCCTCACCTACTCCACTTAGGAGAGCATACTTGTTGCCAGTCTGGTCATTCAGACCGACTGGACTTTCTACCTAGGGTTACCACCCCCTAGGGTTTTTCGCCACCTAGGGTTTCCACCCTCTGGGACCTAAGGTTACTCCCCCTTAGGATTTTCAACCACCTATGGTTATCACCCCTAGAATATAAGGTTATCACCCCTTAAAATTTTCCTCCACCTAGGGTTACCACCCCTTAGGACCTAAGGTTGCCGCCCTTTAGGGTTTTCCTCCACCTAGGGTTACCACCCCCTATGACTTAGGGTTACCACCCCCTAGGATTTTTCACCTGCCTAACTACAGTTAGGACTTTCTGCAAATTCATTTACACATGTTAGATAACAAACAACCACAACTTTTAATCCTTTGTCATTATCAAAACTTGGGTTCGATCGTTGAATGTTTCCTGCACCAACAATTATGGGTTCCACCCCATAAATAATTTAAATATCTGAATAAATTTTGATTTAATATATTGTGCGTCCAATGATTCAACCCATGTCAAAAGTTATTACCTCTCAAAATTTAGAATTTAACATTCACATTATAATAGCTACGAAACCATAGCTGCAATAACTACCTGTCAACTCTAGTTGTAGTGGCTATGAAATCGTAGCGGTTATAACTACGTAGCGGCTCAATTATAGCAGCTACGAAATCGTAGCTGCTACAACATGATGTTAAATCTTAAACTTTGAAAGACCATAACTTTTAACTTAAATTGAATCAAGGGTTGAAAATTCGAAACTCATTTAAAGATTACAACTAGTTAAGAAGCTCTGAACAATTTTTCTTATTTTTTTCATATTGTAACAACTAGGAAAGTGTAGTTACTTCAACTGTGTAACAATTATAGGATCGATGCTACTATAACGTGCCCCAAGTTTAGTATTTAGTATAGTAGAGGATAGTTATATGATTTTACAACGTGTCTCGAGTTTAGGATTTAGAATAGCGGAGGATAATTATATGATTTTATAAGGGTGTGAAGTTTTTTTTATATATAAAAATTAAAGTGAAACATCCCTTTTCTTTTTGATGAATTGAAAAAAAAAATAAAAACAAAAACAAAACGTTCTTTGATTTTTTTTTTTTTATTAGAGACGTCTTTTTAATTTTTCCCACGTTTAGTCCCTTCAAGCAAAGCACAATCCAGGCCGAAAAGACCAAATCACTTCTATTTTTGGGCCGTGAGCCTGTTTACTGCGACGCAACTTGATGATTCTTTTGGGAAGGCTGGGTTCGATCCAATTGCCCCCCTCCCTCGTCCGTCGCATTTCCGGCGGCGGCGCTCGCCATGCCATTGTCCTGCCTACGTCCCATCAACGACCTCTTCGAGCTCTCCCTCATCCTCCCTTCTTCTTATGTTAATACGATCCTCTTCCATCCTCTTCCGACGATCTGTCACCGCATCCTCCTGCTTCACCAACATAGGTAGATCCCTTTGCAGCGCCGCCGGCCGCATAGCGGATTTGATCAAAATACTGGCTCCTCTCGACCAAGTCTTCCGCAGTGACTCCCGTGCTAGATTTTACGTCAATTCGCTCAGGAAATGCCTCCGTTCCGGGGATCATCGCACGGTTGGCTCGCTCCATGCGCGCTTGATCGCTCGCGGATTCGAATCCGATCTCCTTTTGTCCAATGTCTTGATGGATATGTACGCAAAACTTGAACTGATGAGTAGTTGCTCCAAACTGTTCGATGGAATGAACGAAAGAGATTTGATCTCCTGGTGTACCCTGATATCTGGCTTCGTGCGCGATGGAGCTAGTTTTCAGGCTTATAGCGCGTTCCGGCAGATGCTAAGGATCGGTTGGATGCCTAACCATTTTGTGGCGTCTTCGGTTTTGAATGCGTGTTCGACCTTGGGAATTCTTCAACCAGGACTCCTCGTTCATGGGCTCATTGTGAAGAGCGGTTTGGGATTTGATAGGTTTGTGGATGTTGGGCTTGTCAGTTTGTATGCTAGATATGGGGATTTGGATTGCGCACTGAAGTTGTTCTATGAAATTCCTGTGAAGAACCTGGTCACTTGGAACGCTATGATATCTGGCTATTTTTTGAATGGTTTTCTTATCCAGGCAGTGGAGCTCTGCAGGGATATGTGCCGTGTTGGGTTTGTCATGGACTCAGTAACATTGAGAGTTGTCATGGCTGCTGCATCAGCCTTGCAGAATTTGGAGTTTTGCCAGAACCTTCATGTGTACTCCATTAAAGTTGGCCTGGATTCTGATAGCTTTGTTGTTGCCGAACTTGTGAAGTTGTTGACCGAGCTTGGAGATGTAGATTATATGCGCAAGCTTCACAGAAAGATTAAAAGACCAGATGTCTCCTTGTATTCTTTACTTATTTCAGGGTATCATTTTTGTGGTTGCAGAGAGGAGGCTGTGAATCTTGCTGAAGAACTTCTTAACTTGAATGCGAGTATGAAAGAAGGAGCTTTTGTCAACGTTTTAAGACTATGCTTTTGCAAAGAGGAGGGAACTCAGGTTCATGCAAAGATCTTGAAAACTGGTCATTTGTCTTATCTTCCAGTGGGAAATGCTTTGATTTCATTGTATGCAAGGTTTGGAGATTTGTTTAATGCCAAACTAGCATTTGATAACATGAGAGCTCATGATGTTGTCTCATGGACAGCAATCATGGCAGGACTTGTTCAAAATTTACTATTCTTTGAAGCTATTGAGGTTTTCTCTTCTTTTCGAAGTACTGGGAAACTTTTGGACAATCAATGTCTAGTAACATCTATAAATGCCTGCACTGGCCTTAGAGATGTAGTCATTGGCAGTCAGATTCATTGTCTAGCTCTAAAGCATGGACTTGGACTTTGCAACTACATGAATGCATCTATGATCGATATGTATGCTAAACTTGGATACATTAGCAGTTCTGCAAGGCTCTTTTCCTACTTACTGCCACCTCATAGTCCAATTCTCATAAATGTAATGCTTTCTGGCTATTGTTGGAACTCTCAACCAGAGAAAGCTATTGACCTTTTTGGTAGGGAATACCGGTTGGGCTTTGTCCCTGATCGCTTCAGCTATTCGACTATTCTTAGTGCTTGCGCCAATGTGCAATTTAAGAAGGTGGGTGAGCAATTTCATTGTTGCACAGTCAAGACTGGCTTTGAGCTCTCTGATGTTGTCGTTGGAAATGCAATTATAAACCTTTATGTTAAATGTGAGTGCATGGCCAGTGCTTGCAAATTCTTTTACAATATGAAAAATTGGAATGCTTATTCATGCATGACATTGATGCTGGGCTACATTGAGAATGGAAGAAGTGAATCTCAGAAAGTGTACTCTCAGATGCAGCAAAGTGGTTTGCAATCAGAACCAATTTCTTTTGCCAGAGTTGCAGTTGATCTTGGTCGACAGATCCATGGCATCATTGTCAAGATTGGCCTGGATTCAGATGCCAACATCAGAGATGCATTTGTAGGAGCTTATGAAAAATCTTTAAATGCTGACAAATTAAAGGAAGCTTCTGATTTTATGTCAGAAAGGGAAGATGAGAAGCAAGACTACGTATTTGCTGGGTTCATAGAGAATGCTAATGCGGGGTGGAATCTTAAAGCTTTTGGTCTATATAATGTGGACAAGTTGCGAAAGGGTACATATTCATCTGAACGTTGGCTGAACTATTACTCTGATGATAATTATGGTTCTCAGATGCATGAAAATCATGCTCCTCTACATATGATGAACAAAGGTTTTATCTGTTGTGACGAACCTAAGGGGTCTTTGGTTGATGCTCATACAAAATACATTATACATGATAATAATTCAGATGTGCTCCAGGATATATTGGGAAGCAAAGTCGTTTTGTCAAACCTTTATGACTCTCACCGATCTTCTGACTTACGTGAATTGATAAGAGTGGAAAGTGCTCATGACCGGACTACTATGCTTGTTTTGCTAGGTCAAAGCCAGTTGGGAATTTTGGATGAAAGAATGGACTATTTTGTTTCTGCCAAGAAAACACTGGATGGTGGCAGTGGAAGGGTGCCATGCGCAGGTTGACATGGGAGATTGCCGAAAAATTAGATTGCTGTTGTGGCAATTCTTCCATAGTAGCTTACTAGTGGCAGAGAACACATGCAGCAGCTCTAGTTTGAGCCTTGATCGTACAAGCACAGCAGCTCCACTTTGAGACTTAATTGTGTCTTAAAAAGATAGTACACATCAAATTAATACAGGTGCATTCAGCCCAGGATACATCTGTCGCATTAGGTTCAGAAACCTATGCCAGCTTACATCAAGAGGATGTTGTGCCAGGATCCACGAATGGTGATTAAATTAAGTTATCCAGTCAATACCCCTACAGGTTTGTTTTTTGGGAGCTTATCTGCTTTGCTATAACGTTGGGAGAAATTCAAGAAGTAATAAACAACAAGGGTTAGGCCTAATTTGCTCCTACTAAAATGAATGGCATTTGACATGTATTTCCAGGGGGTTAAATTATATTGGCACTCCAAGTGGAGACCCAAATGGTAATGTTTGAGATACAAGCCAATTAGATTAAATTCTTCTATCCAGGTTGTAGTTTGTAACTAATTAAGCACCTTATGATTACAGATTTCTGCAGCATTAGTTGCAATGTTGCAACAACTAATGCTTGATTCAGGAAATTATTTCGCTGGTTGTAGTATGACCCAAAAGAAAGAATCTCCGAAGGTACAAAACACAGAATTCTGAAATGCTTGATACTTTGCATAGTATTCTGTTTCTTTTTCTTCTTCTTTTTTTAGCACTGATGACATTGAAAATGAGAATTTAGTCTTTACAATAAAATATAGGCATTTAATTGCAACATAATTGACATGTTTTGGCTTGTTTAATGTTTGTGCATATAGGATCAATATCTGGGTGATAAGAAAAGGATTAGGTTGAGAATTCTAATTTTGCAAATAGATAGAAGGATAGTGTCTTGAAGTTTGAAGTAACAAGAAGTATTTCTTGTAGTCATATCAACTTATTCTTACTGGTATTATTGGCAGTGTAGTGTTACCGAATCAAAAGTTTTTTTATGGCACCAGGGAGATTAAGCTTGAAAATTCTGGCTCTGCTAGCTATATTTCAGCTTATGATTGGTCGTCCTCATATTGATATCTTTTTTGCAAAGTCGATTAGTCTTTTCAAGCCTTACCTTGCTCTTGAGCCAAATATTGAGCAGAAATATGGAATTAGGTCCTTTAAATTTGAGAATTTTGATGTGATATGAAGGCATAAAGATGTTTTCAACATGCTCTTTATGGAGTGAATCATAGGCCACCTTTTTAATATGGGTTTCCCTCATCATCCACTTTAGTTGAATAAGAATTGGCTCTTTAGCATCAAAGAGGGCCTTGTGCTATCTGTGCTGCACCAGTAATGTCACAAGTAGACGACACTTTTTTCATTGTGTTTAAGAAGAAACACTAGAGAGGATGCTCCCTTTAGCTACATAGTTTGCTTGATTGAGCCATAATTTTTTTTACAAGTTTGAAACCCATATATAGGCAGCATGATTCACCTGGCAGATTATCATACTATCTCTACGCAATATGTGATAAACAAAATTTTCTAGATTGTATCTTCATAAATAAAAGAATTTTAATGTGTAATCAAAATATTTTACATTCTCTTCATTTACTACAGAATTAATAATAATATCAAAATTGGTGCCTTAGTTTCTAACATTCAGGAATAAGCAAAATATGTTGTGCTTCAAAATATGATGCACTTAGACAACATCACTAATATATTATTGTGCAAATTTTTTAAAATTCTTTAGAAAGTAATTTATCTAACAAAATAGTATTGATTGTCCTTGCTACGATCATCAAATTTCTGTAAATCATCAAACTCCTGTGATTCTATTTGAATCCAACTTTATGATTCATTATTTATGTTGCTACCAAGCGTGATGCAGATGTGGCCTCTTTCTTTAAGTCATCAAATTAGGTTTCCTTTGTATTTATTTGTTCTTTGTCAGATTCCCTTACTTTCCTCTTTGCCATCATTTTTGTATTTTTATTCATTGAAGTTATGCTAGACCTACTGTACCAAGTAAACCACTTTAAATGTGGGCATGCACATTGCCATTGTGATCTTTGATTTTGACTGCATATTTGTCCCATTGCAAAACAATATGAAGTAACTTTATACCCATATGGAGCCACCTTAAACGCTTTCTAAAGCAATGCTCTTTCCTTCTGACTTTTTGAACTTCAGGCAATAACCCCATGACTACCAACCACAAGCAGTTCCTCATTGAGCGCGAGGAGAGAACTCAACAAAAATCCAACTTTGGATATGAGAAATCGGCAGTGATATTGCATGGGCGTGACAACTGAGCCCATCTCTACTACCCACTCTGTCTTCTCATCACCAAGGTAAGTTCTGTTCATGTAACAGTCCATGGGAGATCGATGGAGCCTTCTCCAAAACCTCTCAGCTGATACACTTCTGATGTATATTGTGGAGAGGCAAATGATTAGAGGTGTCGATCCAACCATGCCATCTCAGTGATGCAGCCGACATGGCCTATTAATAAATGGGATGTGTTGTCTAAATATATTGCTCATTCAATCAAAATATCAGTGAGATCAATTTGATGTCGCTTGGTCTGAATGAAATGACTCCCACACTATTTCAGAGTAAGCAAAACACAAATGAAGTGAAAGAAGCGCACCACTCTGATTTGATGCTTACGTTTACCCCAGAGTGAGAATAAGTGAGAGAGCAGATTACATGTGAATCGAGATATTATCCAATTAAGGTGGAGGCTAGCAGATTAGTGTAAAAGGAAGAGAAAGATAAAAGATGAACAGGTATTTTAATTATGTCTTCTTCCAATTTGTGCTTAAGTATGATCCATCTTTCTACTATTTGAGCCTCCAGGTAAATCTGTAAATGGGGTGTATTTGCTACGAGTGACAGAAATTATAAATTAATATGCAATCAATCCATTTCTACGCAACTGGACAATCTGACTTGACTCGATTCATCCACCTAACTCCATTATTGATATGCCACTCCAAGGATATTGAGTTGTTTTGATTGCTATTCTTTTCATTCGAGTAAATCTTTAAACCGGACCATTTGTTCATTTGTATTCAACCAAAATACTTTTCATTATAATTCAGCCATGATTGTTGATTCAACCAAAATACCTGTTTAATTCGGTTGGAATTGTTTTTTTTTTAATAATTATTTTGATTTCAATCAGCCATGACTCCTTCACTAAGTAATTTAATAAAATTATTTTAGTCCCAGGGTCCTGATGTCGTGGTAGGACATTCAGATTGTCTCTTAGATACCCGCAGTTTGAACCCCAGCTACGGTGTATTTGTAGAAATTTTTCTTCCAAATAAGAAGCGTAATCAAAGGATGCTGGGTTTTTGGGTTGGTCGCCGCGTGCGTTTCTTAATTTACTCTGGTGGTCAGTAGGAAACTTTTGTAGGGTCAGATTGATTACTCTAAAAATAATTAATGAGGCTAACTAAGATTTTTACGTTTTAATAAAATTATTTTAGTCTCCACGGGTGTCCAGTCATACATATTTATAATGAAAGATGTCTAGGTGAACTTAATAATTTTTTTACAATAATTAATAAAGTTATTTTATAAATAACTAAATTAAATGTTCATTGGTTTTTAGATAAAAAATTAAATCATTGAGGAATAAATGATCATTTTTAAAAAGGATAAGCAAAAATAAAAAACAGAGTCTCAATAAGTAAATGTGATTTTAAAACAAAATAAATTAAAAAAGCATCCCATGAGATATTTTAGTTTTAGAATATTTTATTTTGAATACTATTCTAATAACTACGACTAACTAATATAACATCTCGTAGTTATTCGATAGCTGTCATAATATATAACACTTAATATGATATTAGTATACGGTAAATTTTATTTTGGCTCTTGAGGTTTCAACTAAATTATAAAATAGTCACTGTGATTTTAATTTACTTCAATTTAGTCCCTCACATTATTTTTCGACAATATTTCCCTCCAAATGGGGAGAGTTATTTATGCAATTGTTTAATTAAATAAATAAAAAAGCCCTTTTTATTTTCAATAATTAAATATATTTAATGAATATTTTAATAAAATCAATTTTACTTCATTCATTCCCTTTCCATGTCTTCACCGCGGTCAAAACCCCTCCTGTCACGACGAATAAGATAGAACTCCCAAAGTTAAAGTCGGAGTCAAGAAAGTTGGATGATGTGGTGGTTAAAGTTAAGAAGGGGTCAAATATTGGAGGCCAACATGGCTATATGGTTTGACCAAGTAATCTAGCCAATCGGACCTTTGGACCGATCCAAACCCCAGTCCTCCTTCCCGACTTGACCAGACTTCGAGTCCTTAAAGAGGTCGAGCTGAGTTCATAAAAAGGTCAATCCAAGTACTCAAAGAGGTCGATCTGAGTCCTCAAAGAGGTCAATCCGAGTCCTAAAAGACATAACATGTTTGATAAAATGCTTCATTATATTTACAATATTTTTATAGGTATTTATTGGTATAGGTTGCATCATACGATTGAACCTCATATTCTAATCTTGGCAATAGTCTCAAGTTAAGTCTTGTGATTTTCTAATATGTTGATTGAGCTTGCAGGGAAGTTCTAGTTGAGTTTAGGCAAAGAAAGTCCTAGTTGAAGCTAGGCAAAGGAAGTTCTAGTTGCAGCTAGGCAAGGAAGTCCTGATCGGAGAGACTAGGTGGAAGTCTTGGCAGATTGAGGATATCGGGTGGGAAGTCTTGGGGGTTGAGGATACCAGGCAGAAAGTCTGAGAGTTGAGGATACCAGGCAAAAGTATAGATAGGTCTAGGACTGAAGGTTTAGCGAAAAGTCCCGAGGGTCATGGTCAGGCTGAGCAAAAGTCTAAGTAGGTCGGGTGGACAAAACTTGTCATCAGGTAAACTCTCCTGAGTGGAGTGGTGAGGATGCGCTCTCGGAAAGAGAGCAGTAGACATCAATCCAACCTAAAATCTCATAGGAGATCTAAAGTTGAGATCGGACAGCTCGAAGAGCTGTTAATCATAATTATGTTTATGTATTGTGCTAACAATGTGATGCAAGAAGCTAACTAATAACGGAAGTTGGAAAATGGGATCCAGGTACCTCTATCATATCCAGGCGCCTCTATCACATCTAGGCATTGGACTAGAAAGCTTATCATGGCGATAGGATCGGATCAGATAAAGGTCGATCTAGGCGCCTCAAATCAATCCAAATGCCTGGATCACCCTATAAAAGAACCATCAAACAGAGGCTTCAAGATCAATTTTCAATGCTTCAAGTGCTCCGTAAACTTTCGAAACTCCTTCATACTGCTGTGATCAAACGTCAATGAAGCAACAATGACACGGTGTTGCTCCGAGCTTAAACAAGCCTAGCTTTTGGGTAAGGTTTAGTTGTTGCATTTCTATTTACTTCGATTTTCTTTCTATGCTAAAAACTCTAAGGGTTGATAGGTTTGTTATTGAACCCCATATTTGTAAAAGAAAATGGATTGATAGTTGATGCGACGATAAGGAAGAGCCTACCTGGCACAAGTCAATTACCACGATGTAGGTCAAAGTCAAGGCGGTCAACACCAGAACTTAAGCAAGGCTCGGCTGCACCCGAGCGGGAAGCGGTTTTTCGGCCAATCGGAGGGATCCTTTTCCGATCGGTCATCTGAGTAAACAAGTATAATTAATCCGGTCGGCAGGAGAATAAGCTAAGCGGGCTGGGAGCCCAAGTCGAGCGGGCCACCAGTCTGGCTCGAAGAATGGCGTTGGCATTATACACATAATAAAATCGATAAAATAGTAAAAGAGGAAAAGACAAATAATTAATAAAGGAAAGAGAAAATCAAATAAAACACTCCATCTATCATTAAATGAGAAGAAGACAAGACAAAGATATCTTCTATTGGTAATCAATATCATAAAATAGGGGAAGATAGAGGGTCACTAGAAAAGGTATAAAAAGGGCATGCCAGGTATGAAGAAAGACAAGAAAAATCTTTATCGTTAGTACTCTCACTTTTTTCCTCTTTTGCTTCTAACTTGAGCGTCGGAGGGCCAACGCCAGGGATCCCTTCCCCGGTATGGTTTTGTTTTGCAGATAGACGCGAGGTCTTTATCTAGTCAGCAAGACTGTCACATCCCTAGCTTTCCAGTTTCACGTCTTCAGACAAGATCAATAGTGATTACCCAATGAAAGCAGTCTAACTTACTGCGGGTCTTGAAGTAGTAGTCACGAGGCTGGGAACCAAGTAAAATCACTGTGTTCCTTATTCTTTATCTTTTAATTTCTGCTCAACCTAGTACTAGGGAGGGGTGAGATGATAGTATGTTAGGAAAGCTTAGTCTAGGAGTCAAGTAGGGTAAGGTGTACCTAATTTGATCTACTTAGTCAAGTGGAACTACCTGAAGCTACCTCGTCACATCTTAGACTAGTTAGACGAGGGTTTCTCATTTGATTAATTAAGTGTTCAATTTCACGAATCAATTTTGTCTAGAAGTGGTCATTGCTCTTATACCCAAGAAAAGACCCCTGTGCCTTGTCACAACTTAGAAGTTTAAACCTGAAATGTACACTTATTTATTCAAAGATTAAATCTGAATCTAACTCAAATATCAATTGATCCTTCAAATTTAAATTAAATTAATAAAAATAAAATTGGCAATCACCACACAAAACTTATAAGGCTCCTGATTAAAAATCTAGAAAAAAAAATGAGATGGATTTATGATTAAATAAATCTTAATCAATTAAATAATCCTCAATTAATTTAACTTAAATAAACCTCAATTAAATAATCTTCAATTAATTTAACTTTAAGACATCTTAATTAAATAATCTTCAATGTAACTTGAATAAACGTTAATTGTCCACGGGGCTATGATGTTGTAGTAAAATATTCAAGTTATCATCCAGGCATCCGTGATCCGATCCTTACTATTACATATTTACAAAAAAAAAAAAATCTCCAAATGAAGCGCACAACCAAAAGATGCCGGGCTTCTAGGCTACCCCGCGCGCTTCCCAATTTATCTTAGTGGCCGATGGAAAACTTCTATGGGATCAAGCCAGTTACCCCATAGTCAATATGACTAACTGAGTTTATTGTTTTTTTTAATGAATCTTAATTTAATTAGGAATTTTAATTCAAATCAAACTTAATAAATTAACCTTAAACATATTTAATTCAATTAAGCTTACTCAATAATTACAACTTAAATTTAAATTCAATTAATAATTTTAATAAAAATAATCCAAACTTAATTAAATACTCTAATACAATCCGAAACTTATTTAATAAACCCAATTAATCCAAAATTAATTAATATAAAGTTAACTAAAGTCAAATTTAACTAAATTATTAATTAACCTGAAATTAGTCTAATTGATCTGAAATGAATCAGTTTAATTAATTAATTTGGAATAAATTTAAAATTCAAAATTAATAACTAATTAAACTTAGATAAAGCTTAATAAATATTAAACCATACTTTAAATAAAACCTAAAAATAATTAATCTAATTAAATCTAGCTTAATCTAACTTAATTAATTCAATTAAAACATAATTAATTCCAAATAATTAATCTAATTAATATAATTCATTTAATTATTCTTAACTAATTATTTAAAACTAAATTAACCTAAAATTAATTTAAACTTAATTCATAAAATAAACTTAAGTAATTTAACCTTAACTAAATAATGTCAATCCAAAATTAGCGTTAAAACTTTATCAATTAAATCAAAATTAAACCTTATTAAGAAATTCATAACGAATACAATTAGAAGGTATTTGGCTAAACTTATTAAAAACAGCTTATAAGCTCATACAACTTATAAGTTGTTTTAGGAGCTTATAAGTTGTTAGGTCTTATTTTAAAAATAAGCTATTAAAGTGTTTGGATGAACTTATTTTAAACAACTTAAAGATATTGATGTG
>JBBMJZ010001374.1:0-12095 GCA_037833815.1 Zingiber zerumbet | reverse complement strand
CAATTCGATTGGTTAGAATCAAAATCATAATTTAGAAATAATCCTTTCAATGCACTAATGTAGGTTGTGCCATTCCACTCTTAGTTTAGAGTTTTATCCTCTGTTTTCGATTAGGAACCCCAAAAAGAGTTTTAGAATTTAATTCAATCACACACTTACTAGTATTCTTTGGTAAAATACGACTTGAGACTCTTTACTATACACATTATCTTTAGTTTATTAGGGTTCCAACATTAAATAATTTGAAGTGCCATGTGACATCTAAAATAGTGACTACCATTGCCTTTCCAGACCAACATGAGACATTCTCAAGCAATCAACAATGATCAAAGCGAGATTCATGGAAAGTCGTTTACAGTCTTGTATTTGCTTTTATATATTTTATTGTTGTTGTATTATTGTGAAATCTATTGTAAGAGGATTCTCCTTCTCTAGAATGTTTCCGAGAGGGAAAAAGTTTAGTGTAGGTAGATCGCTAAGAATAGGCCTTGGATTAGTCACCTTAAGAGGTGGATATCATGTAAAAAACTAAGGTATTGTGTATGTGGCGTCAAGTTTAATTTAAGTATTATATTGCATATTCAAACAATGAGCACGTGATTGAGATGAAGCATAATATTTTTAACAAAATATTTTAATAAACTTCAATAGCATACCCCATCACAAAAAACAACTATGATGTGACTTATGACATGCAACTTTTCTGGCAGAATTTATCAATAATGTAAAAGAAATCATGATGTTAACGGATTTTTTATATCTGCCTCACAGATATGAAAGAAGATAAATATAGATAGACAGACGAAAGATACATAATGGATAAATTTTAGATCATCAATTTTTGAGAATTAACCTTTAACCGTTATGTGAGAGATATCATATATCCATGACATGTGCTACGTAGTAAAACTTTATCATAGATGTTAACCATCTATGATAAATTTAAAATAGAGTTTCCTATCACACCATTACGATATATAAAATTTTCTTCACAGTGTTTTATATAATGAGATGTTTTACGATAAATGTTGCGGTAGTTTTTAGAGGTCGCACACAAATGGTCATCTATGAGATATTTTGCTATAGATACGGTGATAGTTTTTAGAGGTAACACAAATAATGGTCGTAGATGCTTATAGTGGATTTATCATTAAATAGAACTTCTATTACAATTCATGAGATATGTAGAGCAATTTTATTAATTAAATATGCAATTAAAATTATAGTGATTGTCTTTACAATCTAATGTTCTCTAAAGTATTATCACAAAGAATCTTGCACTTGCACTAGATTAAATGATCAAACAATGCCTTAATAAATGATCAAACAATGCTTTTGTGTTTCTTCTAGGTTATCACATTAGTGAGTGAATGGATAATATTGGCAATGGTCAATACTCTTTTATTGCCATGTATCCAGTAGTGGAGCTAGAAATTATAATCTATCCAAGCTAATTTGTCAATGATAATAGTTTATATATATTGAATTTGATTTAAAGATTTAGAGCGGATCAATTGAACAATTGACTAAAATATATGAAGAAATTTCTAAATATATGGACTTTTTTCCTAAACTCTAAAGTGACCCCGGACTAAATCTCAAGTAGACTAACACCGGCCTCCTCCCATGGATGTATCCATGCTTGATAAGCTCCATAATTCTCCTCTATGTACTAGTCATTGTTGGGATTATTAGCCCTCATGATTTACCTCCTTCGTGTTGGTCTAGAGACAGGTTGACAGAGACACTGGAGACGAACAAATTATCTTTTACCACAATTGATAAACTCCATAAGTAGGTGAAATCACCTAAATATGTGCAAAACATTATATATAGGTATATATTTTACATTAATAAGCCAAGTTGGTAGATTCATTATTTGTTACATTTCAACTCTAACTTCTTCGCTATGAAGAAAGAAAATAAATAAAAAAGAATTATAAAAAAAATTCTAATCCTTTTGGCTAATGAATAAAGAGAGAAAATTAAGAAAAGAATAAATAATCAAAATATATTTTTTATATTTATCTTTAATTCTATTTCAAGACAATTTTTTATTTAAATTGAATTGTGACAATTTAAAAAATAGCGAGTTTTTTTTTTCTATTTAATGTTTTCTTTCAAAGAAAAAAAATATTTCTATATGTGAAACGAAATGAATATTGTGGGAATCAAAACTAAAAAGTTTTAGTCTCAAATATTTCATTTTAAAAATTAATAATGTATATAAATATATGTGTTTAAAAATTGAATTGATATAAAGCAAAGCGTTCTAATAGTCATTCGTAACACAATTTATTAAAAAAAAATAAGTATCATTGTAAATCTACACTATAAATGAGATAATCAACTGAAACATATTTTATATGTTTAACTTAATTATTTCTTCACTCTTTTAAAGCCTTTAAATAAGGGGAGCCTTGGTCCAATATAAAATTATTATAATGTGACCTTAAAATTATAAGTTTAAATAAAAAAAATCATCTCTTATAAAAATGTAAGATAAGTTTACATACAACTGATCTAATATGATCTGACCTTATTAGGAGATTATTAGTGTAATTATCCTTGGATCAATGTTGACCAGTTCAACTAAGTTCGAGTAGATTCAAGTTTAAGTTTCGATGTTTGGATAATATATAAAGAAGAGATCAAGTAGGTCAAGTGTTATGAAGTCGTAAGTGCACGACCACATTGTCAGTAATAAATAGATATTGAACTATAGAGACTACTAATTAAGCACTAGTCAACTTCGTACGGTGAATTATCTAAACAATCAGAGGTTGAGTTGGTTGCAAATGCAATAGAAAGAGAGGGAGAGAAGGAGAGTGATCTAGGGAGAGAGAGAGCAAGAGAAGGGTTGGTGATGGATAGTAATGGTTGCAAACAAAGTCCCATATTGAAAACACATTGAAATGATCATGGATTTATAAGGAAAATATATCTCCATTAGTATGAGACCTTTTAGGTAGAGCCTAAAAATAAAATCATGCGGTCTCTGTGGATAAGAGTCATGGTTCAATCGAGACATGTAGGTGGAATATTGACCTCTAATAAAGAAAGTGGAGGGCTCCCATATCTGGATCAAGATGACCAGACACCAAGCAGAAAAATCTTAGTTGCGGCTAGGCAAGGAAGATCTACTAAGTCGATTAGGCTGAGGGGCAGGGAAGTTCTAGTAGGCCAGGTGAACCGAGGGGTAAGGAAGTTCTAGTAGATCAGTTGGACCGAGGAGCAAAAAAATCCTGGTGGATCAATGATCAGATGATATCAGGCAGATAGGCTTGAAGGGACAATCCTTCGTTTGAGGGGAGATTATTGGGTTACAATGGTTGATATCTCCATTTATATGAGATATTTTGAGTAAAGTCTACAAATAAAACTATGAGGGCTTAGGTCCAAAGTGGACAATATTATACCATTGTGGAGATATCTTAATTATTTTAATCCTAATAATTAATTGAGGGAATAATTCCAGGGTTTCAGTTTTACTATGATGCTAGTTATTATCCCTAGTACATATTCACTTTCTTACCCTCCGTGTTTATAATTATGTAGGGATTTTGATTCTAACCTAATTACCAATAAGCTACAATAATTCGAACATCATTTAGTAAAGAAATAACTTTAGAAAGTTCAGTTAAAAGGATACTCTCTGTCACTGAGGGCACTCGGTCATACAATCACTAGAGTTATCTCAATTACTTTTTAACAAAGATTAAAGGCTACACCAGAGTGTTTACATCATTCTCATTCAATGTTACTAAGTAGAAGAGGTACCATAAAAAGTCCAATTAAAGGGATACCCAACGCGCCCCCGATTATATAATCGTAATATTACACAAGTCACTTCCTAACATTCAACTAGTGTGAACCCATTAAGCTCTTAGTTAGCTAATCCTTTGTGGATGATTAGCCCCCAATTCAAGGTGATACTTTGGAAAGTCTAGTTAAAGGGATACTCTCTGTCACTGGGCCCCTCATCATACAATCCAAAGTACCTTCTCTACATGGTGACTAATCCCTCACATCTACATGTTTACACCATTTACACATTTCATCAAACACTTACAATGTACAACACACATAGAACATGACATAAGCACTTCATTGAACAAATAATAAGCAAATACATAATTCATACATCAACATCGCAACATGATTACTCCTTACTCATAGAATCCAGAGGTCTACTCTATGGCAAAGGAAGGACAAACCAAAGAAACAAAATAAAGCATTCTTACAACCAAAATTCAATAATAAAGGAGAAGATTGTTTAGTGATACATTTTATATGTCTTCGGAGTACTTCCTTGCTCCAAAGGAGGACAGATTGGGCAAAATGGCGAAGATGAAGCCTCTAGATTTTCCTCTAAAGGGAAAAATCATTCCCCAAGGAGAGGGGTGAAATCCAAACTAAAGATAGGTTAAAAAGGAGAGAAGAATCCTCTTTTATAGGTAGGGGCATGACCCCCTATTTTCTCTACCACACAACCTTACCTCAAGGCACAACCATGGCATGTGCCATGGCCCAAGGAAGGCACAATCGTGCCTCAGGGCACGACCTGCCCATGGGCTTCTTTGGAAGATGAGTCATGGTCGTGTCTCATGGCATAGCTAGGTTGTATGTCACATTGGGAAGAGAGGTGTGGCCATGTCTCAACGCATGGTCTGCCCATGTGTTCCCTTGGAAAGGAGGCATGGCTATGCCTCTAGGGCATGACCCCATGTACACTACCTTGGTGCTGAGGCACGGCCCTGCATACACTGCCCTGGTTTGGCCCTGCCTTATGGCCCTGTGAAGTAGACATGGGCTTACCTCATGACCCTGTGATGTAGACATGGCCCTGCCTCATGGCCCTAGTGAATAAGGCATAGTCATGCTTTGCTAAATTCTCTTTCAAACTTGCTCCAATGCTCCATTTTTGCTATAAAATGCATCTTGTCAATGAAAGCAAAGAAAGAGTAAATCTCCGAACAAATAGAATGGAAGTATGACATAATAATGAAATAGGATGCAATAAGCATAAATTATACTCATGAAATACATGTAGATGCGTGTCTAACAATGTCTAAAAACATATATAATCTACACACATTATCAAGATTGACCGGATACTTGACAATATGTGAGAGAAAAGTTAAGTAGGTCATGGAGGACCAGATACTTGACTGAGAAAGCCTTAACTATGGTTAGGCAAAAGAAAGTTCAAGTGGGTCAAGGAGGATCATACGTTGGCAAAGGGAAGTCTTAACTGCAGTTAGACAAAGAAAAGTCCAAATGGATAAAGGAGGACCGTATGTTGGCAAAGGAAAGTCTGAACTGCGGTTAGGCAAATGAAAATCCAAGTGGGTCAAGGAGCCCACATTAGCAAAAAGAAGTCCTAACTGTGGTTAGGCAAAGGAAAGTCCAAGTGAGTAAGGAGGATTGCACGTTGGTAAGGGAAAGTCCTAACCAAGGTTAGGCAAGAAGAAAATTCAAGTGGGTCAAGGAGGATTGTACTTGATGATCAAAAGTTCAATGGGAAGTTGGTACGAGATGGAAAGTCCAAGTGGGTCAAAAGTTGACCAAATAGTTAGTAAAAAAGTCCCAACAGGTCATGGTTGGCCGAATGTTGGGTAAGGAAATTCTAAACTTGGATTAAGCAAGTTGGGGTTGGGCAATTGATTAGGACAATCGATTGACCGTAAGTTAATCGATTAAGAAATCGATTAGGGCTTAATTCACAAGAGCAAAGAAGGTACCAAAATTGATTGGGCAATCGATTCCGGCATCTCTGATTGATTGGTTCAATAGATTATAGCCAGTGTTGAATCGACTGAGAAGAAAGCTCAATCGATTGGGAGCTTCGCTAAGAAAATTCGTAAGAATAAAGGCTAAATTGATTGACCCAATCAATTTAGCCATTGCCAAACGATTGGGTCAATTGATTGGGCAGCAATTTATCGCGAAGCGGTGGAATCGATTGGGGCAATCGATTTTGTCATCCCTAATCAATTAGGACAATCGATTAAGGGTTAGTTCGCAAAAACATAGAGAGTTAGCGAATCAATTGGTCAATCGATTAAACCCAAGCCAATTGATTAGGAGAAGTAGAAAAGAGTCATTGCGTGGTTTAGACGACTGTATTTGATTTGATCTAACCTAACAATCGGTTGAAGGTAAGGTCAATCGATTAGAAACCTTAAATCAACGCAATATAAAGGATTTCGTGAAGATTCAAATCACTTCTTCTTCTTCTTTGCCCTTCTCCGTCATTTCTTGAGCTTTTGGAAGAGAAGTGTTGTTGCACTTTTCAAACATCAAGAGGCAGTCTAGAGCAACAAGAGATCAAGAGCAAGATTTTTCATTGTTATATTTAGTTTTCTTGTTCTTGTTATATTCTTATTGTATTTCTCGTGTTGAGATTGTACGAGGTTTCTCTGCCTCTTGGAAGGAGGTTTTTATAGTGTATCTATGAGTGAGGAGAGTATATCCTTAGATTAGTCACCTTAAGGAGGTGGATATAAAAAAAAATCCAATGAGTTAGCATTGCTTTGAGTTACCTGCTACAACATCAACAAGACGAACCGAAAAAAACAAACTATTCACCCCTCTATTCCGTTAGCTCTCGAATTGTCCTAACAAATCCTTCCCCGAAAGCCCCATATGAGAATTATCCTTAATACCCTTTAAATGCCTAGCTATCTTTTACGATCATAGTCAAAATTCATATCCTTCCTTTAAAAATTATCTAATTCCATAGCTGTCATTGTGCAAAATTAATTGTTACCTCACCAACCTCATTTGACATCCATCTCAATTCATCTAAAATTTCTTTAAAGAATGTTGTCATTGATAGTGATGTCTCATCTAATTGTGGGGTCATCAATCAACTATCATTCAATTCTAAATGCCCTCCTTTATAGGTCAAAACTCTGTATGGATCATAGAGAAAATAAAATGTGATTATATTTAAAGTGTCAATAATTTTTCTAAAATATAAATGTAAAATTTTAAAAATATAATTTGTTTTATAAATTTTTAAATTCCTTTTTTTATAATTCTTTATAGTTTAAATTGATATTTAAAAAATAAAAATACTAATATTAATTAATAAAAAAACTTAACTATGCATAAAATTTTGGTTTATCTAATAATAATAATAATAATAATAATAGTATAAGTTTTACATATTTTTAAATGGTTAAAGGAGCATGAAATTATCTAAGATTTTGTTGTGACCAAGTGCTCAAGTGAAATAATGCTTAAAGATCTTACAATTTGAGCGAAGGCTTAATTCTACATGCTCTTGTTAGTCTTTTCTCCTTAGCTATTTATTTCATTGAGAGGAACGTTATTTGTAATCATTCCAAAGGATTGAGAGTGTAATGAGGTTTACTTCTCTTCTAAATGTGCGGATGTAGTGGATTAATCAAAAAGTAACTCAACTTATGAATCATGGGTTACGAAATAAATCCGAAATCTTAAAACCTTGTAAAACCAACTATATTAGTATTATGTACTATTTCTAATATATTTATCTTTTATACCAAGTATCTAAATTTTACAACCCGACTAATTTTGGCTAGACAGTCCGACCCGGCATTAGGTCTAGTAGATAATTAAATTCAGGAAGCACGGTGGCTCTTGATATGGTGCACCAGATTTACTAATAGTTCAATCATTATAGGTGTATCGTGAGCATTACTCACAAATCTCAAAAGTTTTCTTTTATTTATCTTGCAAGAAAAGTTTAATTTTTAGGTCAACCCTATTCAACCCTCCCCTTTAACAAGTCCATATCATCTATTACAATGATAGTACAACTCTCATGTTAGGAAAAATAAGAGTCGATTGAAAAACTTCCATTAGCAATCACGAGATGTTGACTTTTTGGGTTGTCCGTCATGAGCGCTTTTCGATTTATCCTAATAGCCAGTAGAAAATTTCTATAGGATTAAACTGATCATTTCAAGTTCAATGTTACTTGATTCATTATTTTCTATTAGACAGTTATAGTACTATATATTCTTTACTAGTTTTTTTGTGCAATATTTACACTAATGAAAATTAATGAGCTAGTAATCATGCACTGTAATTATAGGCTATTATGGAAGTGAGACCATCAATGTACGCTGAATCTTACCTAATTATTATTGTTAAGGTTCGTCCGATCCACCAACCCCACACGAGAAAATGAATGTCAAGCAGGCAGGGAAAATTATGAGCTCCTTATTGTTGTGCAATTATGCCATAAATGATCGAGCTTGGCCTTAGCTTTTGATATTTATGTAAAGGGTTGAAATTAGACTTTATATTTGTATTTGATATGTGTTAAATTTTGTAAGAACTTAGCAAAACATACATGGAGCTTATGAGGCTCATGACTTGATGATACCAAGTGTTAATTAATGATAACTTGGCATTTCCAAGGTAAAAAAAAAAAAATAATTCGTTCGCTTCCAGTGTCTTCTTCAACGTGTTCCTATGCCAACACAGAGGAATCATAGATGACTACTAGCCATTAGTGCAGATGGCTAAGACATGGAGAAAGGCATGCTGGGACACATAAAGTTTCAATTTCAAGACTTCATATGGTAACACCCCATGTCTTAACCACCACACTCTTCCAAGTGGACGACATGACCAAGGCAATATGCACATTGACTTGGAGGTCCAATGGAGTTCAAAGAATGTAGCATGAGACATCCAAAAGACCATAGAATGAGAAACATTAAGATGGTGCTAGAGAAATTCGTGGAGAATAACTTGGCATGGCTAAATTGGTTGTCTCAAATGGTATGGGGTCCATTTGAGATTGTATGAGATATCCAAGTGAATGTAGGATGAGAAGCATTAAGGAACAATGTTGATGGTAATTGGAAGAAGGAGGTAAAGTGAAAGATGACATGTGTAGCGAGTTGAGAGTTTGATGCATCCGAGGGACAAGTAACCTAATGGGAGATAGCTCTAGCAGCAAAGTCAAGCTATAAAAGGTATGCTCTTGCATATGAATTGTAAGAATTGAGAGACATGTAATCATCGGAGATGGAAGATCTCAACTTTGCCAAAGACTTGATCATTAGGATGATTGAGAGAAGATTCCAACTTTCCAGTCATTAGGATGATCATAATATGGGCTCTAATTGACTAGAGATAATTCTAGCGGACTAAAGATTTGATTTAGATTAATCAACCAATAAATAAAATATTTTTGTTCGTAGCTAAGTCGACTAGATAATTAATTGATTTGTCAGTTGACTGATGATAAATTCTAGCAAAATTGATGCTATAGTAGGAAAGTCGGAAGGAGCCCTTGATTTGAGGAAGTTCTGTTGCATTTATTGAATGACCCAAGAGCTGTAGTGGATTAGTTGACTGATGGTAAATTCTAATTGACTCATGTAGTCGTTAATAAACTACTAGATTACATGTTCAAGAAACTAATCAACTGATGATGGATCCAAACAACTAATTGGCAATTGATCATCAAAACGAGTGAAGTTTGAAGTATTTGAAAGCTATAAAAGTACCCAGGGAGACTTTTGAAGGCTAACAAAATATTAATTGCTTTAATCTATTTTGCTTTTCTCTTGAGATCCTTTTAGCCTTCCTTTAAGCTTCATTCTAATATTCATAATGTAAGAGATTTCCTCACCTCCCGAGGTTATCTAGAAAGGAGAAAGATTGTGATCTTTTAAGAGTGACTCACCGACAAATTATAGGTTATGGACTAGGAATGAAAATTTCAAACCATGTTACATTGTATGTTAGCATTAGAATGTCTTAATTGTTTTTTTTTCTGTTGCATTAACCAATTGTATTAGACCTTACTAAGTCATTAGCAAGAGCATAAACTAAGAATTGTTATTCACCCTCTGATACACATTGTTCTTATCACTTTACTTCCAAGGGTAAGAAGATACCTAATATGTTTGATCTGTATTGAGGAGATATGTTTTAAGAAAACCTCATGCCACTAGTAAGCTTCAGATGTTTTTGATGTAGCACATACCTTATCATTCAAGGACCATCAAGATTCAGTAGCTTCATGTATCTCTCCATAGATGAAGAGCACTTATACTAGGACAAAGATATGTGTTAGAAAGGAAGAATAATATACATTTAGGCCCAGAGGAATACACAACAAGGAGGTTGGCTATTGCTAAGAGAATAGAGAAAAAACAAAGTGTTTCTAAGGTGGTTGATGTTGCTTAAGAGGAAGTGTTCAAGGAACAAAAAAAAGGGCACAAAAGAGGGTTGGAGGATGAAGCCACAAAAGATTAAAAATATATATATCCTTATACAATCGTCTAAGGATGTGGAGGGTGAAAATGTGTTTGCGGAGGGTGAAAATGTGTTTGCGGAGGGTAAAAAAATGTCAAAGGAGGGTGGACAAAATGTTGGATTTGTAAGGTTGTAAAAATAGTCCCATATTATAAAATACATGGGAAAGATCATGGTTTATAAAGAGAAAAAATATCTCCATTGGCAATGGGGCCAATGAGGCCTTTTGGGGAGTCCAAAAGTAAAGTCATGAGGGTCTAGGCCCAAAGTGGACAATATCATGCCATTGTGGAGATATCTGAAAGCTTTTCGATCTTACAAGTGGTATGGATCGAGAAGTGCTAGAGGGGGGTGAATAGTGCTTGTGACTTTCACTTTTCATATTCGGAAAACTAAAGAGTAAATGCAGCGGAATAAAAACAAACATAGGCAGAACACCAAGATTTACTTGGCTCAGAGCCTAGGGCGACTCCTACTCCAAGGTCCACACTTGTTGAACGTTTACTTTGGGCAACAACTATAATAGCATAAAATAGTATAATTAAGTATTACAATTAAATGCACTAGAAATTAATACCGATAATAAGAAATCATAAAACTGAAGCTTCGGGTTGTCGGTGGCTTGTTGTAGCTTAGCCGGATCATCTCTTGGGCAGCACATGGAAGAAGGATCATTTAGAATGAGTTGTTTTAAAGTGCTGGTCAAGACCTCCTTATAAAGCTTGTTGAGGGCACCTTCAATCACCTTGAGGGCGCCTCCAATCCCTGGGGCAGCCGCGCGTGGATAAGGCATGACTTCTTCACCGCTTATCCTCTTGAAGGCACCTCCATGCTCCTTGAGGGCACCTCCAAGGCTGTCCGAGGCACCTCAAGCCTCTATGAGGGCGCCTCTAGCTCTGTTGTGCATGCTTCTTCTGCCTTGCACTCGAGGCGCCTCCAAGCTCCATGGAGGGCGCCTCGGGTAATGTTCATCTGAGGCAAACTGTGCTCTTTTGTCCCTACAAGATATGTTAGTCTACAACACAATAACATAACCTACAAAACAAAGTTAGTACACAATAATCATAATAACAGAAGTAATTTTGTCTAGTTCTGACTTGGGATTTTTGACCGGAAACCCTAGGTCGAACCGACGCCTACTGTTCCCTCAGTGGGAAACGCGTCCTCACCTATTCCACTCACAAGAGCATACCTGTTGTCAGTCTGGTCATCCATACCGATTGGACTTTCTGCCTAGGGTTACCACCCATAGGGTTTTTCGCCACCTAGGGTTACCACCCCCAGGACCTAAGGTTGTCTTCCCTTAGGGTTTTCCTCCACCCCCTAGGACCTAAGGTTACCACCCCATAGGATTTTCCACCACCTATGGTTACCTCCCCCTAGGACCTAAGGTTACCGCCCCTTAGGGTTTTCTCCTTGCCTAACCGCAGCTAGGACTTTTCTTCACCTAGGTTTACCACCCTCTAGGACCTAGGGTTACCACCCCCTAAGGGTTTCCACCTGCCTAACCGCAGTTAAGACTTTTTTCTAAGAACACTTAGGACTTTCTTGCAAAGCTTATTCAAGCACATTAGATATGAAAACAACTTAACTTAAACCCTTTGACATAATCAAAACATAGGTTCAATGGTCGGATGCTTCCTGCACCAACAGACAAGTTAGGTCAGATCTCAATATTCTCATCATTTGGTTAGCAATGATGCATTTCTAGATGTTACTCATTGCTTATGTATCTAAAATATTGATTTGGATATATTACCAATGTTATGAGAGCCTATTGGGTCACACACAAAGAACATGTTGATTTAGAGATGAGTTTATTTTAG
>JBBMJZ010001358.1:0-12096 GCA_037833815.1 Zingiber zerumbet | reverse complement strand
AAATCTTGGTGTCTCTGTCTTCCTTAGTTTTTCTTGTTTACTTTTCCGCTGTGCTTACTCGAACGATTTTTAATTTCAATATTCACCCCCTCTCTATCGAATCTCTACGGTCCTACAGAGTATACAACAAGAGGACTCAAACGGCTGAGAAATTATCTAATGTAGAATTTGATGAATATACTAGAACTTACCCTAGGAAATCCTCCATTGATAAAAATATAAATGAAAGAAATCAAAATATTACCCAAGTAATTCAAAACCTACATTTAGGGGGTATTGAATAAGGGGGAGGAAGAGGTTCTTCGGATGATGAAAGAATTGATGTAAACAATGATCACCATAAATGTGATGAGCCCATGATTTCTAGGACCTTAAGGCCTCATCAAGATTATCCTATTGACCAAATAATTGGAGATGTAACACAAGGAGTAAGGACTAGATCCTACTTTAGAAATCATACTAGTTAAATTACTCTAATATCCCAATTTGAACCAAAATCGGTTGATGAAGCCTTAATTGATATGGATTGGATTCTAGCAATGTAAGAAGAGTTAAACCAATTTAAGAGAAGTAAAGTATGAAAGTTAGTTCCAAGATCCAATGATAGTACAATTGTTACAACAAAATGAGCTTTTAAGAATAAATTGGATGATCAAGGTAGAGTCACTAGAAATAAGGCTAGATTAGTGGCTAGGGGGTTTAATCAAGTTGAGAGACTTAATTATGATGAAACCTATGCTTTGGTAGTTCAGTTAGAGTGTATCCAGAAATTATTAGGATATGTCTCTCACATGAGTTATAAACTTCATCAAATGGATATGAAATCGACATTTCTTAATGGGTTTATTAAGGAAGAAGTTTATATAAAGCAACCACTTGGGTTTGAAAATGTAGATTACCCAAATCATGTTTATAAACTTAAGAAATCTTTATACGGGTCAAAACAAGCTCCTCGGATTTGGTATGAAAGATTCTCATCATTCTTAATCTCTAAGGACTTTAGAAGAGGATGTAGGAGATTGGTGGCCGACTAGAAGGGGGAGTTGAATAGCTAGGTCACCCCCAATTCACTTTCTTCTCTACACGGTTAGTTTATGCAAGTGGAAATGAAACTAAAACAATGAAAGTAATAAGTAAGAACACAAATGCTAACACGATTCCTTTATGTGGTTCGGAGATTGCTTGCTCCTACTTCACGGCGTGCCCTTGAGGTAGACGAACCCTTGATCCTTTGGTGGATCAACCCCCGACAATCTCCGGCTAGAGCTTTCTCCTTCTTGGTGGAGCAAAACTCTCACAAAGGTATCTTTCTCTTTACAAGATGAAACTTAGGATTGGAGAGGAAGAGAAAACTTAGAAGCTTTAGGTAAAGCCTTAGGAGTTATTCAACAAGCATGAGTCACCTCCTTTATGCTCCAAAGCTACCTATAAATAAGAGGAGAGAGTTAATCATCATATCAACTCAACCCCGACACCAGTCAACTGGTTCATGCACCAGTCGACTGATGTAGCTGTCTGATACAACCAACGGCTTTCTGCAGAACTCATTTTCTGCCAACGACCCTATACTAGTCGACTGGTGCCAACACCAGTCAACTGGTCTTTGCAACTGACAAGCACAGAAGCATTCTGTGCTCTTCGTGAATTTGTACCAGTCGACTGGTCCAAGTACCAGTCGACTAGTACCTTACATTCACTCACACTCATCCTTTCCTGAGTCACCTTTGAAGCCCTCTTTCTCGATGTTTGTCTCTCAGATGCACCAGAGCCCGCAACTTCTATCCATGCACCCTTCGGGATGCCTTGAAGCCCACTTCCCTCAGCTTCACTCCGTTGTTCCTCGTCCAGCGGTCCCTCAGATATCTTCCACCATCCTTCACCGACTCAAGGATCCGAGCCCCAAGATGAGCTTCCCAAACTTGACCGTACTAAGTTCCTCATGTGTTTCACCAAGTCCTATAAGACTCAAACACATATGAAAGTCTAACTTAAACTCTTTGACACACGTATCAAAACCATGATTGTATCAATCAAACTAAGGTCGATTACACCAACAGAGGACACATTGATCTAACTTTATTTCTAAAGTCTAAGGATACAGATATTTTTGTTGCCCAAGTTTATGTTGATGGCATCTTTTTTAGTTCAACAAATAATGAGCTTCTTGAAGACTTCATCAAACACATGGAAAATGAATTGGAGATGAGTCTAATAGGAGAATTAATCTTCTTCTTAAGATTACAAGTAAAACAAACTAGTAAAGGAACTCATGTTTATCAAACTAAATATGCTAAGAAAATTATCAAGAAAATTGGTTTGGAAAATACTAAAATAGTGTTAACTCCTATGGAAATTAACATTAAGATAGACCGGATATTTTATTTGCAGTAGGTATATGTGCAAGTACCAAACTTGTGCCAAGGAGTCTCACTTAATAATAGTCAAACACATATTGAGATACATTAAAGGTACTCTCAATATAGGTCTTTCCTATCCTATGACTCAAAATTTTGATTTGGTTGGATACACCGATTCTGATTATGCGAGTTGTAAATTGGATAGAAAGAGTACTAGTGGTATATGTCAATTTCTTGGATTCTCTCTAATAAGTTGGAGTAGTAGAAAGTAACCTTATGTTGCCTTATCTACAATCGAGGCTGAGTATATGTCCATGGGTGGTTGTGTAGCTCAATTGCTTTGGATGATGCATACCCTTGAGAATTATGAGCTCCACTACTCCAAAGTCAAAGTTTTGTGTGATAATGTGAGTACAATCAATTTGACCAAAAATCCTGAGCATCACTCTAGGACAAACAAAGCACATTAAAGTGAAGCATCACTTTATTAGATATCATGTGGCAAGAGGAGACATTGAACTTATACATGTTGATTCTAAGTATAACCTTGTCGACATCTTTACCAAGCCTTTACCCAAAGTCGAGTTTACTTCACTTAGGAGAGGGCTTTTTATGTGCTTTGTGGAATAAATTGGTATAATCTTGTATGATCCCATAGCTTGGCTTTAGGTATATATCTCAAAACATCTCACAAAAGCTTTAAGAATCCTTGATTTTGGTATTAAATAACCTATACATCATGTGAGATATTAGAAGGATGCATTTGGTTCATCATGCTAATTATGCTAGTTATGATGCATTATTTTGAGCTAAAATGACATCTAGAGATATGAATCTTTCATTCAACCAATCATTGGGAAGACTTGTGTATAATTAATATATGCATAACTTCTAGAATATGATTAGAAATTTAAAGCATTGGGGTGAGCTTCATATATGAAAGTATGAATTATGTTCATATTGTATGACAATTGATTTTAGATGTATAGATGCCATAAAAACTAATGCAAAGGATGCATTATGGTTTAGTATGGGTAAATACATCAAGAGAAAGCCAACACTAGGACTTTAGGTCGAGGTTTAATTGAACTATTTAGTTAGTCTTAGATTTTATGTCTATCTTAAGATTCAAGCTATATATATTTTTCAATATATTTTTTTCTAGTAGACAATGATAAAACAGACTTCTCTACTAAATTTGCGAATTTTTGGAGGTTAGTAAAATTTATGATGCACTTCTGAAATTAGGTTCAGAAATAGGCTACAGTTATGTACTAGTCGATTGCATAAGACACCACTTGACTGGTAACAATGTTCATCAACAACAGAATGCCACTGTGAAATTGTTTCGATGAGAACAATCGATTGATGAGTATATCAGTCGATTGATAAGTGGGGTTTTATAAATGTCACGCGTGGCAAGCGGCCGACAAAAACCTATTTTCGGTCGCTGCTTATCGTTCTCAGCCCACACACACCTCTCCTAAACCCCTCCAACCACCTAAAACTCCTCCAAAATCTTCAGATCAGCTCCCTAACTTCTTCCCACTTCTATTCCTCATGGGAAGACTCAAGATCCAAGGCTAGGGCTTAGGTTTTGCCTTGAGATCACTTCAAATCTTCATCACATTTCAAATCCGAGCCAAATGGAGTGTAGGTAATGAGTTTTTGAACTCAAAACTTCTATTTTTTTTTAGTGGCTAACCTTAACTCTTGTGCATGGCTGTCATGTTCATCACCATTAATTGGGTTAAAATTGGGTATGTTGTCTTGCATTTGCATGGTTTAGGGTTACACAAAAATATAGGGCAGAAGAGGGAACCTCTCGGCAGCCCACTCAAGTGCCTATGGTGGACCTGTTTTCTTTCGAGGAAGCATGATGAAGATTTGAGAATATTGACATTTTGATGATGAATTGTCAATATCTCAATAGATCCTATTTGCCATGATAGCCTTGGACATAATAGACATAATCATGCATTTTGGGTTAGACAAGTTAGTTAATTGCACACATACTGTTAATATAGATCTTTGTAAAGAGTTATATAATAATCTATATCTCATTAGCAGCGATGGTTGGGCATATGTGACTCGTGTTGGAGAGACTGACATTGAGTTCACTCCTAGAGTTCTAGGGTTATTCTTAGGATATAGGGGATCAAAAAACACATTCAAGTGCTTTCCTAATGTTGTTGAACCTTTTACAAGTCATTTTCTCATTTGTCCATAAAGATGATACATCAATATTATTTTAATGCTCTTAGGGCTCCAGTTAAGCGAATCTTTAAGGCCACACATATGTCAGCCGTCAGTAATATCCTCTATAAGGTTGTTATTGTATGTATCTTACCCATTATCACTAGAGGGTAAGCCAAGATAAGACTGCCCCATCTAGTGATGATATATGCCTTAGACCAGAGGGTAGACATCGACATAGCTCTACAGGTCTTTAAGTCCATCGTGCATTTTTCTAGCCCTGTTTAGGGGAAGTTGTACATCCCATTTTGTCATGTCCTGATCTCATTTTTCACATTTAGAGGTATATATGTCACTAAGGGACAACAACATCAGTTGTCCAAGGATTTTGATCAAATTGGGGCTCGGTAACTATCTTTAGCAGGGATTGAGAGACGTTAGGGTGTGATAGTCTGGAGTTGCAGGCATGGAGAGGTTGCGATAGACTATGACTACTAGGTGGAGGATGTTCCTACTTCAGAGCTGGCATGTATGACATTAGGAGATTAGATGACTCATTTGAAGGAGACGGTTCGCTGGGAGATTCAGGGGATCCGTCAGGACATGGGCGCCTTGCAGCAACGTTAATTAGATATGTATGAGATGATGCAACGTTGGAATTTCGCATACCAGGGCCCTCCCCCTCCTCCTCCACCTAGTCATGATGCTTAGGCATATTGCCTGTTTATAGTTGGTGTTGAGTGTGATTTTTACTTAGACATGTTATGTCTCTATATATTCATCTCAAACACCATAAAACATTCCTATCGTAACTTTGAATTTTCAGTATGCAATATGTGTCAGTGTGTGGCTTTTCATATTTATGACTATCTAGTAGTGTGTGAATCTTCTTGTTTATATCTATTTGTTAGAATGAGCAGTTTCATGTCTATATCTATCTCTTTCATGAACTCAATTGTGTACGTATTTCTGAAGTTTGACTCAGAATGCTGCTCGAAAAGGAAACAGGTAGCAGTCGACTAGGGCACTAAGCAGTCGACTGCTCTACTGCTTTCAGCACAGCAATCAGATTTCTCTTGAATCTTTTTATTTTCAAACTCTCTGATTTGAGTATGCACTATTATGGTTGATTAACTTATCAAATTCAATCTTCAAGAGTGTATTGGATTAAGGGGGAGCTTAAGCTATTACGTCTTTCTCTACGTTTTACAAGGTTAAGCTAACTTGTGACAACTAGGCTTGCCTTGAGGGGGAGTTTAGGTTATGCCCTAACCTTGACATGTTTCACAATTATGGATGTTGCCTTGGTCTCCAAGTAAACTTCATTTCTCTTTTTTATATATGTCAAAGGGAGAGAAATGGATAGGTTAAGTTAGAAGCTTCACTTTAAAAATTGAGCTTTATAGTCATGGTTTTCATAGATATTCATATGGCTATGCTTATACTTTATGATTATTGCATATTTAAAGACCTAACTTAAATAATTTGCCAAACAACGAAAAGGGAAAAATTGTTGGTGCAATCTTGCTCCAAGTATCATTTACTTTTGATGTTTGGTTAAATAAGTTTAAGTTAGACAATGTTGGTGATCTAATATGAATGTTGAATGACATGTAGGAAAGTCTAAGTATGAATACTTGGCAAGGAAAGCCCAAATTTGTAGTCATAGTGGATGAAGTCCCGGAGTGTGTCTCATGGCGGTGAAGTCCAAGAGGTGCGACCTCTTTGCAAAGGAAGACTTGCCATAACGAAGCTAAATGAAGCATTTGAAGGCAAGTGCAAAGATGATGAATTATGGGCTCGGAAGTATCCTAAGGGTGTGAGGCCGATAGAAGTTGCTTCAATGTATAAGTCTAGGCTAAGGATAAACTTCAAGTATGAAAGGATCATACTTGAATTGTTTAAACCTCAATGTTGAGGTGTACCAGTCGACCGATGCTTGTATCATGCGACTGATGCTTGATCCGAAAACTCATAGAGAGTTATTGTAGCCTACCAGTCGACTGATAGTCACCGTTAAACTTTTGACAGTAGAAAATTTCACAAATCCCTAAGTGTCGTTGAAGCTCATTAGTCAACAGATGTAAGCACCAGTTGATTGATGACTATGGAAAAGTATAAAAGAAGTTTTTGGAGCTTGGAGAAAAATACAACTTGTTCATGCTAAAACATCCTTAAGCTCTCCAAGTGATCTCAAAGCTTTCATACTCTCAATCTCTTCCTCCCAAATTTATTCTTTCATCCTGTAAGAGGGAAAAAAAATAATCTTGTAAAGATTTTTCCATCTTCGTGTTTGATTTGAGAAGGAGAAGATTATAGTAAAAGTTTGATTGTGTGTGCGAATCCTTGGATTAGTCACCTCAAGAAGGTAGAGACCAAGTAAATCAAGGAGTTATCATTACATTCTTATTACTTCATTGTACTTCCATTATTTTTGCTACCACTAACAAATTATAGGTAAAAAGTTATTCATCCTAGTCTAATTAGACACAAAGGTCCTAACAATATGAAAAATAAATTTAGACATTTTTTATTTTAAGATAATTAAGGAATACATTAAAAATAAAATCAATAAATATTTATTTTAAAAAAATATTACACCTATCCTATTTCATTATTTTATTGATTTAATTTTATTATTATGTTCCCTGTCCAACAACTGGACGTTGACTCAATTGTTTAACAATCAGAGTTAGAGGCAAACTGAAGGCTTTGAAAGTTAGTGGAATTGTAGTGTGGGAAAAGAACATCTCTGGCAAATAAAATAGATTTTCCACAAAGTTTTAAATTGTCACATGGCTTCTAGGTCTTCACAGCCAAATCATCAATCACGCACGTCTCGTCACTTTTGTCTCTCTTTCTGACTTCTGAGCTGGTCACCTTCTTCAGCCTCCGCTTCCTCTCATCGTCTCCATTGCCATGAAGGAATTCATCAATATTCTCTCTCTCTCTCCTAATTAAACTCCTCCAACCTTCCATGCTTCTCCAATGGATGCCCCTCCTTTGCTTCCCGGTTCAATCCAACCCCCGTCGCTGCCGAGGCCACCGCAATCCCCGTCGACCTCCTTCTCCAGCTTCCCCATACTCGTCATCACCGTTCTCGGCATTCTCACCACCTCCGTCATCCTCGTCAGCTACTACCTCTTCGTCGTCAGGTGCCGCCTCAGCTGGCTCCGCCACTCCAGTCTCTTAGCCTCCCGACGCCATCGCAACCTCCTGCACATCCCCCCCGTCATCCACGCCCTCTCCACCGAGTCCCGCGGCCTCGGCACATCCGCCATTCGCTCCATCCCCGTCGTCACCTTCTCCGCCGGGGGAAAAAAGGCGTCTTTCCGCGAGTGCGCCATCTGTTTGAGCGAATTCCTCAACGAGGAGAGGCTCAAACTGCTCCCCGGCTGCTCCCACCCCTTCCACATCGACTGCATAGACACCTGGCTCCAGTTCAACGCCAACTGCCCACTTTGCAGGTCCGGCGTGGTGAGTTCCATCGCCGGCTCTTCGACCGAGCACATCGTTGTCCTCGAACCCCTCCGGGAGCAGCAAGGCGGAAGCTCTAGTGTCCCAATCGAACCGAGCAGCGAAGTAACAGGGGAGACGTCGTCGACGATTAATCCTTCGCCGAGAAGGATAAAGAAATGGAGGAAGGGGCAGAAGCTAGGCAGCATGGGGGACGAGTTCGTCGGCGACAGGTGCCGTTGCGAGCAGCCGATGCGGAGGTCATTCTCCATGGACTCGTGCAATGACAGGCAGCTATATCTTTCCATCCAAGAGATCTTGAGGCAGAGCGGGCGTGGCTCTGTTCAGGCAAGTGGCACTGGCGAAGCCAGCAGTAGTGCGGACGGTGGCGGGAGTGGGAAGGTCCGGCGGTCGCTCTTCTCGTTCGGCCGGAGCTCTTGGAGGTCGGTGATTCCGATGGAAGAGATTGACGTGTGACACAATGAAGTTGATAGATCTGAGACACAAAATCAAGGTATGAATGTGCGACCGTAAATGCATGGACTTTGAATTTCGCAATATATTTTCATTGATATATTGATGTGATCGTTTCCCTGAAGCATTATTGGAGGGATGATGACTGACTGGCAGTATCATTGTGTCTCTTCCCTTGAGAGTCAACTTATTGAAATTCGTTACACACTTACACTGGCTGAGACTGGGAGAGCCATGTGAAGCTTCTTGCAATAATAATGTGGCTTCAAACTGGACCAATTAATTCGAGTAGAAACGTATAATGTGAATCGGATTTCTGGGTATCGATTTGATTTAGGTTCGGAATCATTGACCAAGAGAAGAGAGACACTGGTTCTTTTTTATTTATTTATTTATTTATTAGTGTGCAGCGCCAGAAAAGGGAGAGAACGTCTAACGTTTACATGTCTTGTTCCATCTTCCACGGCTACAGCTCACGTGCTCATGTGCATGTCGCACCAGGGAAACTCTACGCGAAGTCACGTGCGCCTGTCTATCTACTGTATGTTTACGTGACACACTCTGCCGGAGGTTCCAAGCCGGTGGAATAAATTTTTTTTTTTGTTTAACCCAGAAAAAACTTGGTAATTGCAGTTGATCAGAACCTTAACAAGGTCAATGGGCTAATTAGATATGGACCTAGTTCGACAGGTAAAAATTACAATTGGGCTAGTTAAGATTCCGGCTTTAAAAAACCATCAATTATCAGTTCAAACCACGATTCAAATTGCAATTCACCCTTTAAAAAAAAAAATCTAATCGTTCATTTAATAGATAAGAGAAATAAACAGAGGAAGATATTTATTAAAGCTTAATTCTTCCTTTGATATAATTATTTAGTGATACTTATGGAAGTGATAAAAACGTCGTCCTAATGTTTTTTTTTCTTCTTACCAATTCAGGTCCAACTAATCTAAATGGACGTGACTTAAATTTTTATTATTTAAGGAGTCCGTCTCAATATTGAGGACGAATCCTTTAATCCGTAATTTACAAATGAGAGGATTTAATCCGTAATTTATAAATTAGAGGATGGTCCAACCAATAAAAAAAAATAAATGATCATTGATTTATAAATTATCCACCTGCTCAATATTTATCATGAGAATATAACTCCTAACTATATACTAATACTAATACTATAGGAGAGTAATTAGAAAATTCTTTTTCATTTAACATTCTTTGTTTCATTTATAATATCTTTATCTGATGTAACCCCAACAGACATACAAGGAAAGTATATCAATTATTGCAAAAAAAAATATAGAGGAGATTAGAAAAAAAGACAATAAATATTTGACACTTATTATAATAAAAAAATAAAGAAATAAATTGATAAGTTGATTGTAAAAAATAATATCTTCTCATAATGATGCTTAACATATTTCTAACTCCCAAAATAATACTTAAGGTGTGTTTGATTTAAATAATCATATAAAATTATGGGGAATAAAATATAATATTAATATTATTTGATTCAACTTAAAATATGAAATAACTTAATTTTATATTTACTAATTTACCTTTGTCATTGACCTTCCATCGCTGAGGTGCAGGCGGAGAAGTTGAGGTTTGTCGGTGCCAAACTGGCTTGCTCTAGAGGCCTCATGGCTTGCACAAGTAGAGACCAAGATCACCTTCTAGTTAATTGGGCATAAACTAAGGTTTGATCTTTCTAAGCCCTCAAGTTCAATGACACTCAAATTTTGAGCTGTCTGTTTTTGGCTTATAGACCAAGACTCCTTCCCATTCCCCACTAGACTGCAGCAAGAGTTTGTCTGTATTTCTTCTCGCCAATTCTATAGTGATCCGGTGGTAAGGTGGAGGGTTTGCTCGGACAGTGGTCAAGGGCACAATGTAAGTTAAAGTCAAGGCGGTCAACGTCATCCTGTCACAGTGACGCTCGGGCGACCCAGTCGGCCGGTCGGACAAGCGGGCGTCCGAGCGGATCCTAGCACAGCTCGGTCACGCGCCGAGCTTCTAACGCTCAGGAACTCTTATCAAAGCATGCGCCGAGTGGCCACTCCGCCCGGACTCTCACCCGGTCCCGAAATCAGCAGCTGGGAGGTGGCTCACTTGGCGACGGGCCAATACAGTGAAGGTGGCCGAGCGACTCTCCCGCTCGGCCCTGAAGACAATTAGTTAACCGAGTGACTCTTCCACTCGACCCAAGGAGTGGTCCTCTGATGGGCACGGATTAGCCGAGCGGCCATCCCGCTCGGCACCCCCGAGCTCAGCACAATAACGGACAAGAGGAGTAGTTGGGAATATCTTCCTAGGGACCAGTGTCGCCGACAGGCGCCGTGATTGGCGGCATGGCCAAGCAAAGAATCGTACGGTGGAAACGTCCACTGTCACATCAGGGATATGCTCGGGCTATTGAGGTATGACGTTAGACATACTTTTCTGACACGTCATTTCTAGATATGCTTTGAGGAGTGTACATGTCTCGAGAAGCGTGTACGCACCTTCAAGGAACCATATATAAGGACCCCCAGACTTCGACGGAGGTATGCTCATTCTTCTACTATAGCTACAGTTTCACTTCCTTTTTTCTGTAGCTTCCTCGCCATTGGGAATTTGACTTGAGCGCCAGAGGGCCGTCATCAGGGAACCCCTCCCCGGCTCGACATTGTGCTTGCAGATCCACGTCAGCTGGAGATCCACGTCCCTGGGAGTCTTCGCTTAGTCAGCAGGAGTGTCACATCCCTAGCCTCCACCTTCTCGACTCAGACAGGATCATATAGCGAGAGGCAAAGTTGGACACAGCCACGGAGAGGAAAATGGGAGGCTGCTTTTGATGCATTGGAAAGCCAAAGACGGAGGTCATGGACTAGTTCAGGCCCCCCTTATTCAAAGTTCTTGAGTTATTGGTTCTGCGCTTTGAATGCTTACCCAGGTTTTTTTGTGTCTGTCAAGTTTGATCTTATTGATTGTGTGACTAGTTTTTGAAATTAGATTAGTTTCTGAGAGTAATCCTTTTCTATCTTCGATGGATTCCTGTGTATAGATAGACTCGTGCTGAGTTACTCAAGAAAGAGCGGTGTCAATTGATCGCTTATGTTGGAATCGATTGCTCGATGCTCTCCCCCAAAACCCTCCCTTTCTTTAGTACGACAAAGTGGCAGATGTAGCCTTTTAATATGATGTTGCTTGACATTGGTTTCCCATTTCCCATTTTGTTTCTTAAAGAACTAGTCTAGGTTTCTTTGCCTAAACCATTAATCTTTTGCTGGATCTTGCAAAACCTCTGGGTGCTAAGGAAGCATATCGACGTGATGGGATAAGAGCCAATGCTATTCGCCCAGAGCACATCACTTACGGGAGTGTTATGGCCAAATGATATTGACATATCTCCATAATGACAAGATATTGTCTACTTTAGGCATAAGCCCTCATGGCTTTGCTCTTGGGCTCTATTCAAAAGGTCTCATGCCAATAGAGATATCATATATCCTTTTAAACTCATGACCTTTTTCATATATTTCCAATGTAGGATTTTGATTGAATCTTCAACAATCCTCCCCTCAAATGAAGGACTACCATTACTCTCATAGTGTGGGTCTCTCTGCGA
>JBBMJZ010001357.1:0-28164 GCA_037833815.1 Zingiber zerumbet | reverse complement strand
CTCCTAAGCTCCTGTACACTTAGACACATGGATCAAAACCAAATATGATCTAACCTAACTTGGTTGATCACATCAAAACAACCACAGGGTCCAACAATAAGTGAATATGCTTTCATGCCTAAGTGTCCCAGACTCTCATGTCAATTAGTCGAGTTATAAGTGAGCATGCTCTCATGCCTCAGCGTCCTAGACTCTCTCGTCAATCGACAGAGTTATAAGTGAGCATGCTCTCACGCTTAAGTGCCCCAAACTCTCATGTTGTTTCGTCGAGTTATAAGTGAGTTTGCTCTCACGTTTATCTAGACTCTCGCACCATTCGACCGAGTTATAAGTGAGCATGCTCTCACACCTAAGTTGTTGGGACCTTGACGTCCGCTAGAGGGGGTGAATAGCCAATCACCTAAATCATCGCTTCCTATAATGGTTAGTACGCACAGTGGAATACAAAAATAAATAGTAACAAGAGAAAGCAAACCTAACACGTTGATTTAACGTGGTTTGGAGATAGATCTCCTACTCCAAGGTTGTCCGTAAGGTGGACAACTTTGATTCGTCAGTAAATGATTCCCCGAAGAACTTCCAGCTAGCTCACGTAGCTCCTTATAGGTCGAGAAACCTCACCACAACTAGCACAAGACCATACTAGATCACTTGAGCAGTTAGAGACTTTAATTATGGTTAACCACCACTAATTTCGTCAACTATGCCCAAGTACCCTGAGTTCAACACCAAGATATTTTCCCACCGTCGGTCGACTGGTCCTAAGTGGAATTCGACTGTTATCGGCCAATGGCTCGATACCAGTCACTGATCTACATGGGTTGAGCGAACAGAGGTATTCTGTTCACTACCAGTCGACTGATGAAAATACCAGTCGACCGCTATAACAACGGTTACAGCAACTGCTACATTAATTACTACAGTAACTTCTATAGTGAATCCCTAAACCTAGGATTTTACCCTAAGTACAATCTCTCATACATTTGTCCTTGCCGTACAATCTAAACCTAACCTTCTAGCCTCCTCCATTAACCTCGCGTCCCTCAGATGCCTCCTCATCCTTCACGTTCTAAAGCTTCTATCGACCTTATCATTGTTGTTGGGTCTTCCTTTGCCAAGAGGCCGTGACTTTGGGACTTTATCCATTTCCAAGTCACACTTGGACTTACATTGCCAAGACTACATGCTTGGACTTACACCGCCAAGACTCACCTTTGGACTTTCCTCCTTTGCCAAGATCACACTTGGACTCTCCTTGTTGTACCTGTATCCTGCACACTCACAATGCATATCAAATATAACAATAAACCTAACTTAAACTTTTGCCCAACATCAAAACCTAGGGTACCACCAACAGGTTTTAATGAGCCTCTAATAGATCAGCTCGGTTATGCTCTTTTAGACAAACTGGCCGGTCGGATGCTCTGTTAGGTAGACAGGTTGGTTTTAGAAGAATAGTCGGGCGGCTAGTCAGGTCGGCCTTGGCGGATCGGCTGGCCGAGTTTGGAGGATCGGCCAGTTGGGTTGGCCTTGGCGGGTCAGCCTCGGCGAATCGACTGTTTGGGTTTGGCGGATCGACCGGTTGAGTTGGCCTTGGTCTTGGAGAGATGATCATTGACCTCTCTTAACTTTGACCCAACTCAACGTGTAATTTTGACTCCCTTTTGCATCCATGGCAGCTTTTAATACTCGTCGTATCAGGTATTAAACTGCCACCTATTGCTTATCTACTTTACTTTAAAAGTTAGGTGAAAGTGGTTGCAAAATCGAATGCTTTTTACTACCTTTTGCTATTATTTTCCATTCAAATGTCATTTCAAGTGTTTGTGTTTTTATGTTTCATTTTGCAATACTAAGTTTAGGTACTTTATAAGGGAGATTATGAGGGTTCTGGGAATGCTGAATTGGCACTATCAGTGCCGTGGTTCACCAGGACATTATCATTCATGCTGATAAGTTCTGTGTACACGTCCAAATTCTTACACGTTCTAAACTGGATAGAAATATATCTGGCATCCATACCCATGCTTTAATGAATTGTTGATGTTCAACTTTCATTCTAAGGAAGGTTAAATTGGATACTTTAACCTCTTCTCTTTTGTAAAATACCCTTTCCTTAGCATCTGAGTTATTTCAATGATGGAAGTGCAAATTTTAAATATGAAATTTTGGGACTCACCACATAAGTTTGCCGTGCATGACAAACCAACTTGTTTATGTTGGTTGTGTGTGCTTATTGATTATGAAAACTCATTTAAACTACAGAAATAAGGAACAAAAGCTTCAACAGATGTTGATTGGGCTTATTAATGCTCATGAATAGGCAATTATTTAATGCTTATGAATGGTCTCATTCAACTTATACATCTTTTGTAAAAAATGTGTTGTACCCTGCTATGTTTCTTATATATTATGAGCTCATTTATAAAATTGTATCTTATATATCATCTTAAGTACGTGTCTTTTTCAAAAATTATTCAATGTGCTTATAAATAATACATACTAGCAAAGATTATGATTCACTAAAAGACGAGTCTAAATTTGCCCATTTGCCTTATGGCTTTGCCACGTGACTAACCTTCAACTGTCCGTTATTTCAGCTTCTGGACTCAATTTTTGTGGCAATGCTGAATCTGTTTCCTCCAGCAGGAGAGCTGTAAGAGCTTTGATTTATCATTTGTGTCATTAAGGACGCAGTTGGTGTCTAGTGAGATTATCTCTGTAAATCTGTGCAGCTCAGAACGGCAAAAATACCTGAAAGTGAATATACCACTCTACCAAATGGCCTCAAGTTAGTATACTCTTAACTTATAGTAAATCAGCATTTTTTTTTCTCTTTGGCTATTGTATGGCCAATATCAGTATTGAATTGCTTTTAAAGGAAATCACTTATTTCTCTCGGAAGTAATCTGTATCCACTAAAATTTTTTTACTTTGATTTCTTGAAGATTTCTTCCACGCATTTTCATTTGTTTTTATTATATTGTATGATATTATAACTATTGTACATTACTCATAACTCTTTTCTATTTTGAGCTTTGAAGTCTCAAACATGAAACTTTTTTTTGAGAATTAGCATAGTCAGTAGTCACCGCATATCTTTCTTTAACAATCTTCTGAAGATGTCATTTTCTTGAACTTTGGATTATCAAGTTTTTTTTTACTTCTCATTTATGACAGATAAGAAGTCTTGATAATATTATAAGTTATAAGAAAATAAATCTACCTAACCTACAACAAAGGTGTTGCTCATATCTTGACAGGTTGTTTAACAACTAGGAATATTTCATTCCTATGAAAAATTGCAACATTTTCACTATGTTCAGTTAAGCAAAGGAGTTAGTAAAAGTCAATGTCATAATATACTTTTTCAAATGTTATTGTTATTGTACATTCCTAATTGTTTAATTAGCATATTAGAAAGCAATTTGAATACCTACAGTTTGGTTGCATAAATTCATTTGGCAAAATATTTTACAAGAAATCCAGAAAGTTTACATGTGCTCTTTGTGTTATTAAACGTAGTGGATTATGCTACTTAGCTGATTGATTGCGAGAGGGATTCATTGAATCGGATTCAATTTTTAAAGTTTCAATCTGATTTGGAGTTTTTGTCAGAGATTGGAAAAATATGTATTGTTCTAATTTAGTCAGGTGTAAGGTGGTTCTTGTAGAGGAGTAAAATGGTTCTTATAGCCACCTTTCGTGCCTTCTAGCATTCTAGTTGGTAAGCAGGAAATAAATACTCACTAAATGAAATTTGAAACAATGATTGGATTACTTTCACTTGTTTTGTTTTTATTTTCTTTCTTTTTTTTTCAAAATGAGTACTAGATCAATTAAATAATTTTGAACTTGTCAAACAATTAGCCATATATATAATTGGGTTAAAAATATACTTTGAAGTCATAACGTGTTTACAGCACTTTGAATGACTATTTCACTTTCTGCTGGCTTTTCCATTGATGTTGCCATCAGTACTGATTAGCAGATAACTTGCATTGCTCAGTAATTTTCTTTTGCTCTGTACTCCATGAAATGTTTCTTATTAATGAAGGACATATTTGCATTTATTGTGTCATACTATGAAAAATGTAGCCACATGTCCAAGGCGAATTTTATAATAGCTTATGCCACATTTTGGATGAGAATGGTCCTGCATTTTGTCCCTTAAATTATTTATTTGTCTTTTAAATTAATATTTATTTCTTTAAAACTGAAATATTTAAAATCCTTTATCATAATTGAAAGTTATTTGGGGCACGTTTGAAGTAATCTTGACCATTTTTATTTCTAGTTTATTTCTCTGTTAAGATAAAACAAGAAAATCAGTTTTCTGTCACTGTTTTGTTCTGAGTTCCTGATTTTACCAGGTACTATGATATAAAGGTTGGAGGTGGACCTAAAGCTGTGAAAGGATCGCGTGTCACAGTATGATTGTTATCCCAAACATATTTCAATGGACATTATCTTCCAAAAGTTTGGATATAGATTAGGATTGTCCTACAGTAGCAAAATCACAAAATTTGTTATGGCAATGCTTGTATGATTATATTAGATTAACATATTGGTAGATATAGTGCACTAAGCGTAGGATAGTGATAATATCATATGGTAAAGGCAAAGCTTACTTTTCTATGGATCTCAAATAATGAATGTGATGGAAAAAGCATCATTTTGTTTCTCAAACTTACAAGTTCAATTGAGCTTCATAAGGTCTATGTACTAATCAGTATAATTGATTAAATGTATTTGTTAGCTATTCTTTGAAGTTTGAACAATCTCTTTTTATAAATATACGGTGGGCATTTCTTGCCATATTTATTACGATATGACTTCAATTTGGAAAACAAAAACCAATCTAGGTTACTATTAGACAATCTTACACTTTAAGAATGTTGTTAGAGATCAAGTAAACAATTATAAATGAAATGTTGAATACAAAAAGATTTAGATAAGACTTATTTGATTTGTTGAGATGACCTTGACATGCTAATTTAAGGCTGCTAGGAAGGTTGAGTTGACTTAGAAGGTTGAGCAGCTTGTGAACGCTGAGCTGCTAAGTGTTCGAGTCCGCCTAGTGTTGAGTGTTGAGTAGCCAAGCTGCTGACTGCTCGAGATAGTTGAGTGCCTCAAGCAACTGAGTGCTCAAGTTAGCCAAGTGCCTCAGCTGTTGAATGCCGAGTAACCCGAATAGGCCGTGTGCCAAGATGCCCTGAGTAGGCAGAGTGTTGAGCTGCCCTGAGTTGGCTGAGTGCCGAGTTGCCCTGAGTTGGTCGAGTGTTGAGCTTCCCGAGTAGGCTGAGTGCCGAGTTATCGAGTTGCCGAGTGGGCTAATTATTAAGTGGCCCGAGTAAGCTAAGTGTGGAGCTTCCCGAGTAGGCCTAGTGCTGAGCTGTTGAGTCCTGTGTTAAACACATTTTTTTTTTAAATTAAATTCGTCAACGGCGCTTAGAGGTTTCATCATACGTCTATTTTGCATGATATAACAACTCTATCACATTCGCAACAAGCACAGGTTATATGTGGCTAACTGAACATGTACCGAATGCTCAGTTAGGTTATTCGTCAACGGCGCTTATATAGGGAAGCAAAGGATGATGGTGAGCAGAAATGAACTTGGAGGAGTTGAATGAATTGATTATTCAATCTCTTTTGCCCAAGGGAGTAGCCTCCTTTTATAGGCTCGGAACCTTGGCTGCCATTAACTCTACCAATTAATGGCCATTATTCCCTTCTATCGATTGGCTTAAAATGCTAGTTGGCGATCAATGGTCAGTCGTTACCATCCCAGAGGTTACAAGTCGTCTATTAACATTCGGTTATTTCAAATATGGCATTAATGTTCGTTATACTTTTGAGTCGGTAAAAAAAATTAGTTTGAGTGGCAAAACATTAGCGGGTTTGTTTGGGCAATTATTGTTCTGATCGCTCTAAGATCTGCACGTAGGTCATGCTCACATACTAGTCAACTAGGAGCCCTAGATCTACACGCCCCTCAAATGGGCACGTGAGAGAGAGTCTCTCATCCATATATGTTCACAAAATCAAAAGTTGTGATTCAATATAAACCAATCACAATGCCACAAAACTTCCAATGTGGAACTAAACTCCCATACACATGAGAGTCTAATTTTCCATTAATTTTCTAATAGTTACAATACATTCAACAATTTAATTCTATTAAAAATTGTCTAGATCATTAATTTTTATAATTTGTTGGAATTTTAAAAAAGTTGTTTCTTTTTTTAGAAAAGTGTGTTAGTTTTTTATTAGAATAATTTAGATTTTAATAGAAAAATCTTTGTAATCTTTAAAGAATAGATCGTGTTATCAAATGTAAAAGGATTAGGATCTTGTATTTTATAATTTTGTTGTAAGTCTTGTATTTTTGAATTAATAGAGCTTCCAATTTCCTTGTCTTTGGATGAAAATCCTTAATTTTCCTCTAACGAGAATCATATTTTTATTTGTCCAATGTGTTGCATCAAGTTATTCTTTGGACTATAAACTAACTTATGTCTTGATGATGCGATGGAATAAAAAAGGTATGTTCACTACCTATAAACCCATATATGGAGTTTGGGTTCCTTTCATGTTATTTAATCATTTTCAACAATTTTGATGGGTGAATCACATTATTATCACTATTTCTAGTTAAATGAATGCAATTTAGTGTTTTTGATTTAATCCAATTTCAGTTTATACAATCATCTATTTTGTAGTTTGTGGTTTCATTTACTTTTGTTACTTGTCTATCTATATATTAAATCTCTAATGGGCATCCTTCTTACTAAGAAATAAGTTTGTTGCTATTGCAATCCTGCATTTACCATTTGTCTTTTGCATCATGGATGTCCAACTTGCTCATTTGGTGATACCTATCATGGTAAATTTATTTTATGGACACTACTTCTCCACTTTCATCTCTTGTAATCTTATTTTACTCTTTAGCCTGTTCCCAAGTGAACTTTGATCGGAACATTGATTGCAGTTACATTATGTTGCCAAATGGAAGGGCATAACCTTTATGACAAGCAGGCAAGGGCTTGGTGTCACTGGTGGAACGGTATGAATTTATTTGGCCACTTGCCTAGTGTGTGTCACTTTACGTTATGTTCTTACTTTTTTGGTTAGTGAGCTGAAAGATACTTGTAATTTATTCTACTCTATTTAGTTACTGATGAATTTGAACTTGCAGCCATATGCTTTTGATGTTGGCCAATCTGAAAGAGGAAATGTCTTAAAAGGATTAGATTTGGGTGTTGAAGGAATGAGAGTTGGGGGCCAGGTTTGTGTTTCCTCTTATTCATTTTTGCTTTAAGAAAAGATGTGCAATGCGCTTAGCATCTTTGTTGCTGGAGTATGGATTGCAACATTGCTAATGATTAGGGTAAGAAGGTTAAATATTAACAGCTCAATTAAAAACATTGCCAATGGTTTCCACTTATAGATAAGTGTAACAAGTCTTTGGTTTCTCTCTTCTACATCCATAGTTGCATGATTTAGCTTAAAACATAGGTTGTATATGTATTTATAGTAGGTCGTCATCATCATGTTGGTTGTCATCATTTTCAAGCAAGGTTTGAATCTCAAGTTCAGTGAGGATTTCAGTCTTCGGCTAGCTTGAGACATGTCGAGCATGCCTAGTGTTGATGCTAGAGGTGTGTCGAATACAAGACACGGAGAACAGGGAAGGAGAGGATGAAGAAGAAGAATGCTTGCTCCATTTTGGGAAGTTGCATCAAACCTGAGAGAGACGTTACAAAAGTCTAGCAGACACAAAGAAGGGGGAAACTATTTATGAATCCCTAGCTGCTATGCTAAGAAGCCCTCACCATGACAGCCTTGTTGTTGGAGCTTGCCAGATTTTTAGATGTCGATGTTGTTGGTGCAACGATACTCCAAAGTGGTCGGGTTCAATCTAGTAGTTTTGACTTTTGATGTGTTTGACCAATAGCTTAAATTAGGTTTTAGTTGGGTTGATAGCATGTGTATCAAGTGTGATAGAACTTGGAATAGTGTACACTGGAGCTTGGGAGGCTTGTGACTCAATGCGGTCAAGTAGTTTGATTGTGAATGGTTAGATGAGTCAATGGTCTAATGGGAGGTGAATTCAGAAGATAAGGGAGAAGAGATGAGTCAATGGTCTAATGGGAGGTGAATTCAGAAGATAAGGGAGAAGATATACGGAGAAGCTTGGTGCATGATGCGAGGTGTACTATAGTGCTAACTTGAAAGAGGTGGACTTGTAGGCGAAGGGTGAAGGGTGAAGGGTGAAGGATTGTAAGGATTAAGGTTTGACATGAGATCGAATTTTTGATAATGAAGAGGATCAATAAAATTAATGACTTAGAAGTAATGTGAATTATGAGAGATTATGAGGGCATCTTTGCATTCTCATCTTCGGACAGTATCATCAGAGATAATGTTTGTTACTAAGTAGGGTTAGACAACCTAATGGCTTATATGAAGCCGTTAACCAACGGACAAAAGGTTTTTGGGTTATAGTCAACAACATAGCTCGAGGTCGAGATTGGCTCCACATAAGCTTACGGTAAACCAAGTGATAGAGGGATCTCCGCACAGATTCTCTAAAGTGATAAAATAGAATTGTTGCAGCTTTGATTATAAAAATCTAGATTGTTAGAACGGAAAATGATGCACAAAATTGTCTGTGTTTTTTTTTGTAACCAAGTTCTCAAGTGAAACAACTTTCCAAGAGCTTGAAATTTGAAGTGAATATTTTGTTATACAAACTTTTAATAATCTCCTCTCTTTTGCTTTCATATTTATCTCTATTCGAGGCGAGTGTCACTTAATCATCCCAAAAGATTTGGAACCTACGAGGCTTGCTCTATTACCTTATTTCACAGATCAATTGCAGTGCATTTATCTGAAGTTACTCATTTGATGAGCCACAGGTCATGGAGTAGGACTGTAGGAGTGATTGTTCTTTTTTTGTTGCAAACAAACAACCAATTGACGCGCATGCTAATGTTTGATTATCTTTGTATTTTACACAAGAAAGTATTGTTTTAGACCACTGTTATTCTTTTCTCCTACAAATGTCATTAGATCTCATGCGGAAGCCCTCACCGCCTGGCAAAAGCTTTGTGGATCTTGCTTAGAGTCAACATTGACTTCACTTCATATTGCTAGAGGAATTGTGTCTTAGGTGAAGGCTCCGGTGGGTCGTTGTCATTGTGAAAGGATCTTGTGTGTTTCAAGCTATTCCACATATCGATCAATGGATGGAATAAAATGTTTCTCCTATGTTGAGCGACATATGATGCAATTTTAAATTGTTTTTGAGTCATACTCCTTGGGGTCCGTTGCAAGGTACTAAATCTTATATGATTATTAGTGATGTCAAATCAATTAATTGATTTTTTTTTTTATTATATTAACTATAAGTTTTCTTTGGCTTCTAATATCCTTTATGCCTTTCTAATCATCAACTAGGTAAATCCTCTGTCACTAAATGTTGTGGTAATTCTACAATAGACTACTATAGGTCTTCTAATTGTCAAAAAATATAGTCTTTAACTTCAAATGGAAATGTGGCAAGAGGAAGCCAAGTATGATGAACTTGGACATGTTGGGTTTGGGTCAAGTGGGGGTTGTCCTGACTATTTGTTGTTTAGCCGTCTTGGGGATAAAGGTCTTATTGAGACGATGGATTGAGGTGGTGGTGAAGCTTGGGGTACTAGAGAAATGGGTTGAAGTGGAGCTAACTTGGTCACTACTTCAAGATGGTTCAGAATGAGGCTACTAGAGTATCTAGGCAGGAAAAAATATTTCCTTGCTAAAATGCCCCAAGTGATTGGAGTCTTCTGCCTTTTGTAGGCTCTGGGAGAGAGCCCGTCCAATGATGTTTTGCTAGGTGTCGCTGAGCCATTGGTGAGTCAGCTGTTTGTTTGTTTGCTTGCTTGCTTGCTTCAATTCTGTTCCATATGAACGCTTGTGTCTATAAGATTAGCTCCGTATTGATTCCTTGCGTAACCTTTTGCCCTTTGTCTACACTGACCTTTTACTACTTCGCGTATGTATCATTCATCTATTGATCCATTTTACTTAGCGAGACAACTAATACATATTTCATAGCGTTGATAATAAAATATTTGTTTGACTTTCTTGAAAGGATTAAACATGCTGAACATGAGCCATGGAACAAAGAGTTTGATTAATAAACTAATAAACAGATTGGTTGATTTGATATTTTTAAACTATCTGTTAGAAATTGGCACTCTTTTTATGCAAAGGAATCAAAAGAGCAACCTCTTATTGTCTTCATACAATCTACTCTTTTTCTTCATCACTGATTAATTTCTGTGCAATGTCAGAGATTGCTGATGGTTCCTCCTGAACTAGCTTATGGAAAGAAAGGAGTCCAAGAAATTCCTCCCAATGCAACAATTGAGGTCAGTTGCAACTTATGTTAGTCTAAAATATGTTGCAATCAGTCTAATGACATTTATTTTAACTTGAAATCTAGTAATTTCTTTCATATAATAATAGTTAATGCTTTATTTGAGCATTTTTATGCTTCAACTGTCATGATCATTCTTTGTTCTATTTCTGTAACAACATATTTCCTATGCTTAGCCAAGTCAATTCTCAGTCTTGAGACATCCAGAATTCAATTCCTTGGACTCATTTTACTTGGATGGAAAATCAGGAGGGGAGGAGGCAAATATTGACAAAATTATATCTGGAGTTCATAGTTTTTTCCCCTCGTTTTCTCTCTTAGCCATTGCCCGCATTATATTTCCATCTAAGGAAACACAATTTTTGGCTGTGACGGAAAGCTGAACTTAATGGCTTAAAGTCATCTAAAAAGGTAATCTTTCATATAGATTTATCACGCAAAAAAGGAAAAAAAAAAAACATTGTTTCCCCACGCACAATGTGTGTGGATGTGAAATGTCGTAAAATTGAGAATGCATTTTGCTAGCTGTTTCTTCTGTCCCATTGTTTCCTGCCATGTTTTCTTCCTTCAATCCCTTAATCCTTGAAAACTCACCAGATATCTTATACTCTTGATCAACTGATTGTTCCAACTTTCTGTGCTTGCAGATAGATGTTGAGCTACTCGCTATCAAGCAAAACCCATTTGGGTATGTTCAGTCTCTGGAAGCTTACTCATCCTACATTTACTTCCTTTCTTTATTTTCATATCTGAATTATTGGGCAGATCTACCGTGAAGATTATAGAAGGCTAAAAGCAAATATCCTTGCTGCATCTTCCAATTTCACTCTGTATTAATTTCCTTTTCTTTGTTTGTTTAACCTTTCCCAAGAAGGTTTAGATGTATCCTCATTGATGAATCACAATATAAGATAAATTCATTTATGACATGCTTTGATGATATCGTTCAACACTGTGCATGGTTATATGTTTAATAATCTTTTTTTCTTGATTCTATTTGTAGCGTAAAAATTTGGTAATTGTTCATTTGTCATCGCTCCAGATCAGAGTTTAGTTGGCTATCAAAACTCAACTAATGTCCAGCGGAACCAATTGTAAGCATTCTCGGTATTACCACCTTCCTTTTACTTTGATATTTATGTTGTTATTATTATTTAAAAGTAGGATTAAATATTCAAAATTGGAAAATTTTCACTCTATAAAAATTGATTAATTACATTTTATACTTTAAACTTAACAAAAATGGAATAAATTTTATTGTGCTACGTTACTTATCTCTTTCTTTGGGGCTACTGCTCGTTAAAATTTAAGAATAATAAAAATATTATAGAATTTTTTAATTCATTATAATTATTAATATAATTGTTTAAAAAGTAGTTGACATATTGAAGATTTTAAAATTTTCATTTTTCTCATTGTAATTCTAACGGCAAAATTGAACTCAAATCAAACGGGGGGCAACCCACCCGCCTAAATCATAGCGCCACTTTTGGTTCAACAAAAATTCGAGTTTTGAACTAAATTGGGCTGTAATTGGGCGGCCCTTGTATTTAAGGCTTGAAGCCCAACGTCATCCGGACTCGCCTCTAGGGTTAATCTTTTCGTTTCCCCTCTCTTTCCGGACCTGAACCCCCCCTCGATCCTCAAGCGAGACACAGCTTCCCTGTCCCTCACAAGATTCGCCGCAGACGTACGCTCGTAGGCACCTCTCTCCGATTTACTTCGCTCGTCAACTCATTCTCCTTTCGACGGGGCAGAAAGGTCCATACCATCGAGATTTTGAGCGTCCGATTTGTTGTATTTGGGAGGTAACTATCCAAGATCCAATTTTTTTTTTTTTTCTTTTGCATCTTCGGGTTACGATTCTTTCGGACGGAAAACTTAATTCTTTTTAGTTTTTCATGGATATCGAGTTAAAGAAGTAAAAAGAGGCTACTTCTTTCACTACTAAGTGCGCTAAAATTGCATCTTTTTTAGCATTTTATATCTATATTAGTGGATGGGGCAATTTCAGTCCCTACTGCTACCCTCATCTCCTTTCTTGAATATGCATTCACATTTACTGATTGATTTGCTTTTCTGTAGAGGTGATACTTGGACTTTGGCCATTAGGGTTCGTTTGGTAGATGGTCACGGCCATTGTTCTTTAAGGGAAATTATGTAATGCGGGCAATTTGTGCAGATTTAACGGTGTGCTGACTCAATGACTAGTTACTAATCAAAATACGGGCTGGCATGTTATACTGAAATTACCAGATACCTTTAACTGTGGACGTAGCAAAATATATCATGTTTAAAGGTCAATATATATTTATGTTTTATCCTCTTCCTTTCCTAAATCTGGTTGTTGATTCTCCTTTTTTTTTTCTTTGCACTAATGCTTCTTTTTGTTGTTGGGATGGTTATACAATGTGCTTTCTCACTTTTCTTGTGTTATGCTGTACCCTTGATCAAATTTTTGTTTTTGCTAAATGTCTTATGCCTTATCATTTATCAGCCATGTAATTAAAGCTGTGATTTCCTGTTTGCCTTAGTTTGTTGTGTTAATATTGACATCCCAAATTTGCTTTATGATCTGATAATTGCAGGTAATTTAGCATTCTTTGATTGATGGAATAAGATTCCATGGTGCATAGTCTGAACCTCCTTCGACATCCCATTCAGCAGCAAATCCTTCTTTTCTTTAGATAATTGAAGTTGCTTCCCTTGTATATGGAGCAATCTTCTTGCAAGGTTGATGGTAAGAAAACCAAGGATTCCTTGTTTAAAGAAAAATCAAATCATCAAGATAAAGATTCCTTAGTTGATGCTGTGAAGGATGATTCCAGAGAATTTCATCCTGCAGATTGTGAACAGGATGATGATGAAAATACCATATCTGCAAGTGGTGCACAGAATAACGTTGCCAAATCCAATAGGAAGAGGAAAAAAGCTTCTCAAACACCGTGGCCGAGTAGATATCCTCTTAGATCTTCAGTTGCTGGTGTCAGAGTTCTTCGATCATCCAGTAGTGCTGCTAATATTTCCAATGAGCAGTCCATTCCTGCCTCAAATTCAATAAAAAATGAAAGGAAAAGGAGGAAGAAAAGAAAAGAAAAGAGCATGTTAAATAATGAGTTTTCGCTAATTAGAAAACGGATAAGATACTTGTTGAATCGAATCAACTATGAACAAAGCCTGATTGATGCATATTCGCATGAAGGATGGAAGGGCCAAAAGTATATGCTCTCTGAGAAACCCACCTTAACGAAATATTTAGATGTTTGCTGTTGCAGGAATATCTAATTCTTTGTTTATTTTTCTTAACTATTCAAATGTGTCCTTGCAGTTTGGAAAAGATCAGACCTGAAAAGGAGCTTGAACGAGCCAAATCTGAAATTCTACGTTGCAAATTAAGGATTCGTGAATCCATTTGCCATCTAGATTCATTGCTTTCTGAGGGAAGGCCTGATGAAAATGTGTTTGACAATGATGAAATTGACTATGAAAATGTATGTGCAATTCATGAGTGCCATTCTACTGCAATTTTTTGGAAAACAATATGAAGCCTTGTGTCATACTATCTTGCTTTCTTCTTATCTTACTGCAGATAATTTGTGCAACATGTGACTCAAAGGATCTATCAACTGACAATGATATCATCCTGTGTGATGGTAATTGCGATCGAGGTTTTCACCAAAAGTGTTTGATTCCACCGTTGCAAACTCATGAAAGTAAATATTTGTGATAAGATTTAATGATGTTTGCATTTCTAGCAACCTTAAAAAATTTTGTTGATATGTTCTATCTTTCACCAAGTTCCTCCTGGAGATCAAGGATGGTTGTGCCCTGCATGTGATTGCAAGGTGGATTGCTTTAACTTGCTTAATGAATTTCAAGGAAGTACCCTTACAATAGAAGACACTTGGGAGGTAAATTCATTGAGCAATTACTTTATGCTGATCTGTATCAGAAGTTTTGTGCCAATGTAAATATTCTTATGTTTTTATCCATTGTATTTTACATTCAGAAAGTTTTTCCTGAAGCAGCTGTCATTGCAAATGGTAACAACCAGTTAGATGATTCTAATTATCCATCTGATGATTCAGAAGATAATGATTATGACCCTGATGTTGAAGTTGCTGCTGAAGAGAAGGAAGAAGGATCAAGTTCTGAAGAAATAGATTCTACTTCGTTATCTGAGGAGGATTTAGGATCTGTAGGATATAATAATGTTGATGTTCTGGGTCTTCCTTCTGATGATTCAGAGGATGATGATTATGATCCTGAATGTCTGGATCCAAATAAGGATGATCAAAATGAAGGACCAGCATCAAATGAATCAGACTTTACATCAGATTCTGATGAATTTTGTTTGGAGCTTAGTAAAAACGTGAATGTCGATGAAGTTGCATCATCTCAACTGGATTCCAGAATGGCTGATTGCTCGCAGGAGGGGAGGAAAGCCACACGAAAAAATACAACAAACACTAGGCATCCACCTATGGTGGAGGCTGACTTTGACAACTCATGTCCTGTGCCAAAGACAAGGCAGCAGCGATTGGATTATGAAAAAATTAATGATGTGAGAATTATTCCATTGGCTTTAGTATACATGCTTGATGCTCAATACATATCATTTGCACCTTAGATAAGCCTTTATATACTGGTTTATTGGTTTGTTTGTCTTGTGGTAGGTGTAATATCCTTAATTTTTTGTGGGTAATTTAGATATCATCTCTATATATGACATCTAATATTGTATTCAGGTGCAGATTATGATTCATGAATTCAATTCTCTCTTTCCTTTGGATTTCCCTTTGTTCTCTTTTCTTTTCCTCTATTGGTTACCTCTTTCTTTCTTTTTTAGCATGTAGTATATCAAATTGTCTCTCCTATTTCTATCAAGAAAGAAGCAAACACTTTTGGCTGTTTCAAATCTTGGACTAAATTTTCCCTTGTTTGACCAATCAGGCCAGGCCATTGGCTATTAGATTGGTCCTGTCCAGTTGAAGAATGATTTGGACCTACAGGATATGTTGACCTCTTAGAAGCCTCATGAATGTTGTTGGCTGATGTCAAAATTGCTCTGAAGTTTGTTGCTGGTTTATATCATTTTCTATACTTTGTAGATTTCAAGCTACATTTATTTCAATAATGTGTTTAACTTGTTCTTTCATTCTGATTTTGGCATTTTGAATTTGATAGGTGTCTTACGGTAAAGCATCTTCAGATTCAAGTGAAGATGAAGAGTGGAAGGAGAAAGGAAAGGCAGTGAAGGTTAAGAAAGGTAAGAACAAAAGGGAATCTGCGTCATTGTCATATGGAAAAAGTTATTCAGTTAATCATCAAAGAAACTTGAGTATCAAAGACATGGCTGATGTGCCTCCTTTAGCCATGTTAAATCCAGACCAGCAGCAAGTTTTAGAGCCTGCAGAGAAGAGTACACCTAAAACACAACAGTACTTGCATGAACAACATATCGATGATCATTTGCATGCTGAAAATGGAAACAAAACTACTTCCACTGGTAAAAAGAGTTATGCACCACATGTAAACCAGGTATCCTTGTTATTGTCTAAATCTCTGTATGCTTACTATTTGCAAACTTCAAAAAGAATTTGTGACTTGCAATCAGATATGCCCATTGTTATTTTCTGTTTGTTAACATTGTGTAGTTAACTATTGGTCTGTATTATACACTTTATAGTCTGTCTTCTGGTTGTTTGCACCCAGAGGTTGCAGTTCAAGTCAGTGTTTCATAAGTTGGCTATATCACATGTGACCATCACTCTTTTAATTAAAAAAATGTGTTAATCTGAACCTGGTAAGGATGAGAGGGTGAAACAACATGATTATATGTGGGTGGCCTGCACCTAGCCCATATAAGCTACAGGCCACATGTGTTATATTATCTGACCTGGCTCAGCCCATTGACTTGCTTAATGCATGAAAGTAAATCTGGTGCTAATTCATTTCCATATGCTTAACCCAAAATATTGTGCTAATTCATTTTTATAAACAATTCGTATGAAAAATTTAACATAGATGCAAATATCATCGAAATTTCACCTAATGACTCTTGAACAAATGTGTTAGTTTAGGTTTGAAGAAATATGAATTATATGAAATTAGAAGTGGGAGTTTTAACAGGAACACGACTTGTTCTTAATTGTAAACTGGTCAACCTATTTAATACACTAACTTGATTTCACCAAACACTGACTCTCAAAATTTATGTTAAGTCATATTGTGTAAATGGGTCATATCAGATTTTATCAGCCTTTTAATTTTAGTTTCTTGTATTGCCTGTATTTTTTTTTTAATCCCATCTATGCTACATGGCATTCAACCCTGGCCAATTCCTTTGCCTATGCACTGCACCAAAACTATTGTGACCTCACCATCTGGTGCCAGTCATTAATACCAAATTTAACCAACAATGATTTTGCCTGGCACTGCATGCTGCTCGAACCTTCAGAACATCACCCGTTCTCCTATCGCTTATTTGCACTATCACCAGTATAAGCTTCTGTTTCAGTTGATTAAGCATGATAAGTCAGTCGCTGCTTACATTGGCAAACCATGCAACTGATTTGATTGGTAGACTTAACATTTTCACTCTACTGAGAAAAACTAGTTTTCAGGAACCAAATATCTCTTTACTGTGCTTAATAAAATAAATAGGCTGTTGCTTGAATTAATGAGTGGATTTGATTGATCTTAGTGGTTCTTAATAAACTTAATTTCATTCATCAGTTTTTGAATATAGGTGGTTTGATGCATTACTAATGCTCAATTTGGTACTAGATAATGATGAGAGTTGCTCATGTTTTTGCAGCACGATAGTATATCTATTACTACAATAACTTTGCCATTCAAGAGTCAGATGATTTATTGCATGATATTGTGCCAATAGACACGAGCAGAATTTTATGTTCCGCTCGTGGACCAGCATGATTCGTGAGATGTTGTGATCTTTGCAGAGGTCTTTATCCGTTGTCCACAAGAGTAAATAAAGAGGAAAAAAACCTTTTTAATGATGGTTATTTTTTTTCTTTCATCCATCTAGAGAAAAAAAATCCTATATTTTTTTCTTCCATTTATACACAAGGTAAATACTACAACAATAACAATCAAGCCTTATCCCATTTGGTGGGATTGGCTATATGGATCCTTTTATGCTATTGAGTTCTATCTCCTACTATATCATCATCTATACTTAAATAAATTTTATTTTGTTTTATTGTTACTAACCAAGTATTTTTATACATTCTTTCTCTTTCTCGTTTTATATGCGTGTTTGTCATAATTTCATATCACCTAACTGGAGCATTTATTGATTGTCTAAGTATATGCTCGTATTATCTTAAATATGTCTTTCGGAATTTTCTCTCAATAGATGTAAACTTTGACTTTCTCTCTAATGCTTTTATTTTTATTTTGTCCATTCTCGTATGTTCACACATTTATCTTAATATTTTTATCTCTGCAACTCTTATCTTCGGCTTATGTATTCGAGTCATAATTCAACATTCAGTTCCATATAACATAGTCGGTCTAACTGCAGTTTTGTATTATTTTTTTTTTAAGTTTTAGAGGTACTTTATAGTTACATAAAATACCCGACGTTTTTCTCTATTTCAACTAGCCTGCTTATATTTTATATAAGATATCTCTCAATTCTTCTATCATTTTGTAAAAAAGATCCTAAATATCTAAAGTTCTCGGTTCAGGGTAACTCTACATCTCTTATTTTAACAATTGTCTTATTATGTCTAATATTGCTAAATTTAAATTTCATATATTATGTCTTTATTCTACTAAGTCTAAAATCTTTCCCTTCTAGTTTCTCACCAAGATTTTAGTTTAGCATTTACTCTTTTACGTGTTTTAACTACCAAAACAATATAATCTTTAAACAATATGCACCATTTTACTGTGTCTTGAATGTGTGTAGTGAGTTCGTCCATAATTAGTATAAAAAGATAGAGACTTAGAACTAATCATTGATATAATCCCATCTTTATTGGAAATGTTTCAGTTTCTCTGCCTGAAGTCTTTACTCTAGTGGTTACATCTTCGTACATATCCTTAATTAATTTAATATATGTTACGCCAACACTTTTCTTTTCTAGAATTTTCTAAAACTATCATAATCTTTTTCTAAGTTAAAGAATACCATGTATAGATCTTGTTTTTGCTTCTGATATTTTTCAATTAATTGTTTAAGATATATAGCTTCTATTGTCGATTTTCCAATCATGAATCCAAATTGATTTTTGGTTGTCTTATTCCTTAATTTTTTTTTATTATTTTTTCCTAAAATTTTATGGTATGACTCATTAGTTTAATATTCCTATAGTTTGTACAATTTTGTACGTTTCTTTTGTTCTTATATAAGGGAATTAGAGTACTTATCCTCTATCGATCAAATATTTTTTTTTGTTTTCAATATCATGTTAAATAATTATAAGTCGTTCAATACCTTTTTTAAGTTAGATGGAATAGATTATTAAGAAAATAAAAAATATATAATATAATTTATAACCTTATACATAGTATGTATTAAATTATTATATATAAATTTGGTTTAATTTTAAACTTATCAAAATAAATTTAAATTCAATTAAATTTAAACCTACTTAATCTTACCGTGTTTATTTGATGGAGTTTTACTAATCCTAAATTGACCTCAGTAAGCATTAAACATAATATCAAAATTTAAATTCAACATTCAAGTATAATTCAATAATAAGTATTTATAACAATCAAATATTAATAAAAAAATATGTTTAAATCAATATATATGTACTTAAAAAGCATCGAAACTATATTGACATGGCATGATATAAGACCGAAATCATATTATTTTGGTCATAAACTAAAACTGTGGCACGGTTTGAAATTTTAAACTTTGATTTATTGTGTATTTTTCTGATGGTTATTTAGCCTATATTTGTTCAAAATCTCTATTTAATTAGGGTATCTTTCTTATCTATGCGCAAAAGGTTAGTGCATCAGCATAATTAGGTTTATGCTCGTTGCTGGTTCATTGTTTCAGAAACTATTGCCTTTCTATATATGCTGCCCTCTCAAAAGTGTTCTAATTGCCTTTCGATATATGCTGCCCTCTCAAAAGTGTTCTTATTATCAGCACATGCTTGTGTGACCTACTTGGGTTTCTAATGGCTAGTTGGTTTTTATTTATTTTGCAATTTTTGACTATGTGAAATAATGGTTACAATTTTTGTCGCAAAAGAATGCTAATTATTCCTTCTTTGTACACAGCGGCTTGAGGAAACTTTCAAACAAAATCAATATCCTAGTCAAGAGGTGAAAGGAAGTCTCTCAAAAGAATTAGGCTTGACAACTAAGCAGGTCTCTCCACCCTGTATTACCTTTCTTACATCTCTCTCTCTTATCTTAAATCTCAAGTTATGTAAGTTATGGTTGCATCCTATGCAGATTGCTAAATGGTTTGCGAAGTCACGGGCTAAACTGAGAATTTCTGCCACAGGTTTGAAACTTTCTGATACAGTCTGTCATGCAGAAACAAAAGTTCAAATAAGCGAAGGGAATGATTTGGGCAAATCTGGGAGTATGAATACTGTATCTAGTACCGGAAATAATACGAGTTCGACGTCCAGCAAAAACAATGGAAAAACATCAGCCATAGTGCATAACACGTCTAGCAACTTCAGTAGAAAGAACACCACATCAAGTAAGGGGATTGCTGCAAGTGGTGCTGCCAATAAAAGCAATGAAAAAACACCTACCAGTGTAAACAAGAACTTAAAAGTGCCATTTGACAGAGAGAAGGCCTTGGCACGTGAGCTTAAGAGGATAAAGAGCTTAAGGGGATAAAGACATGCAGATAAAGATACTGACCTTGATCAGATAATCATTGGCACTTGTAGGATATTGTTAGACAAGTAATTCTTCAAAAAATTTGAGCAGTGGAACCGGTTCATACAAATTTTCTCCTGCCCTGATTTTCTTCCAATCAACCTTTACAAATTGAGTGTTGACCCACCCATCCTTGGCAAGCAATCTTCATCTGTTTTCCTTTTTATCTGCACATGGTTACTTTCAGTCATCGAGGCTCACAGAAGTTGAGGTGATTTTCTGCTTCCCTTTTTTTTTATCTTCACATGGTTACTTTCAGTCACTGAGCGTCAAAGAACTTGAAGTGGTTTGAGATCATTGTAGTCGTAAATCTTTGAGCATATTACCATTTGATGGCAAAGTTATGTACTTCTGGCATGAGAACTGATGGGTTTTTCGCTCTTGCCATCAATGATCTTCTCAAAATTGCTGGATCAGTTGAAGGCCTTGGGGTTGCTAAAGCTATTCTCATCTTTCAATTCCTAGGTAGGCAGGAAATTGGACTTGGAAAAAATTGCTTTATACCTTTTTGTTTTTCTTAGTAAGGTTCCAATGCTAGAGAAAGCATGTGTTTATTTGTAAGGAGTACGTTCGAAATTGATTACTGTATTTCTATCATTTTAGTAGGCAATGTACACTGAACAATTTGTTAGTTAATTTATCAGTGACATGAACTTGTCTTTATCTTGGCTTACTTTGTTTAATGGTCAAAAACATCGGTGATAACTGACGCTACAGCAAGAAATGTTGGCTCCCAAAAGTGAAGGCAAGTGTAGCATAATCAAATAGTAGGAATATAGGTAAACATGTTTAAAAAAAAAAAGGATGTAGGTAATTAGGTTCACATGAAATAAGAGATAAAATTTGCTTATGGCCAAGGTATAGCACAATCAAATAGTAGAAATATGAAACGAGGTCGATCACATTGTACGCACAATAGCTAAACCAGATCTAGCATACGGTCTTGAACAATCCAAATTTCCAACACAAAACCATGACAAAGCTTCAACCCGATACAATCATCCACGAACCAGAAGGCAAACAAAGAACAAATTCCAGCATAGCAAACGAGACAACTTAGTAATCTTCAGGTTCTTCACCATCTTCGTCTGCACCTTCAGCACCGACCTCCTCGTAGTCCTTCTCGAGAGCAGCCAAATCCTCTCGTGCTTCGGAGAACTCACCTTCTTCCATTCCTTCGCCGACGTACCAGTGGACAAAGGCTCGCTTGGCGTACATGAGGTCAAACTTGTGGTCAATTCTCGAGAACACTTCAGCAACAGCAGTGTTGTTACTGATCATGCATACGGCGCGCTGAACCTTAGCCAGGTCACCTCCAGGCACCACAGTCGGTGGCTGATAGTTAATACCGCACTTGAAACCCGTAGGGCACCTCCAAAACATAACAGAGATATAGTAATCAATCAAAAGTACACAAGACGTCAACCTTGCAATTCAAAAACTCATAACAAGTGAACATGTTACTCACCAGTCCACAAACTGGACAGTTCTTTTAGTTTTAATGGTCGCAACGGCAGCATTGACATCCTTAGGCACAACATCTCCTCGGTACATCAAACAACAAGCCATGTATTTTCCATGCCTTGGGTCACATTTAGCCATCATACTGGATGGTTCGAACACCGCATTTGTGATTTCCGGAACCGACAATTGCTCATGGTATGCTTTCTCAGCTGAAATAACCGGCGCATAGGAGGAGAGCATGAAGTGAATTCTAGGGTATGGGACAAGATTAGTTTGGAACTCTGTGATGTCCACATTAATTGCTCCATCAAATCTTAGAGATGTGGTCAAGGAAGATATGACCTGAGAAATCAATCTGTTGAGGTTGGTATAAGTAGGACGCTCAATATCTAAAGACCTTCGGCAGATATCGTAGATGGCCTCATTGTCTAAAAGCACAGCAACATCAGTGTGCTCAAGCAAAGAATGAGTTGAAAGGACACTGTTATATGGTTCCACAACCGCCGTAGAGACCTACAAGCAAAACAAGGTAATATGCAAGTGACTTTCGAGTACCTATATCAATAAACAAAAAAAGGATGTGAATGCTAATCACACTACCCTTTATGAGATCACGAATCTGTAGTGATGAAAAATAAGAAGGCAGCCCCATATGAAGGGCATCGCCAATACAAAGATAAACTCAATATACTTCAAGGTTAGCTAGTGGCAACTGATTAAAAACCACAACGATCAGATGAATATGTTGACACGCCTAAGTGGAACTCCGTAGTTATCAACATTTCGTGACTTCCAAATTGTAATTCTATACTGACTATATATGCATTTATCATGCATAATGTAAGGACAGATAAAAGCATCACATGGAGCATTGTTTTGTACGATCAAAAATAGATGAAACGCTACATCACAAGTACATGTGCTTCAACATACACACACCTAATTCACTCTACCAAACGAGAGAGCAAGTAAAATTGCAAAAGTTATCAATACCTGAGGAGAAGGATAGATGGTGAACCCAAGCTTCGACTTCTTGCCATAATCAACAGAGAGTCTCTCCAAGAGCAAAGATCCCAAACCAGATCCAGTACCTCCACCAACAGCATTGAAGACTAAAAACCCTTGCAGACCAGTGCAATTGTCAGCGAGTTTCCTGACGCGATCTAGACAGAGATCTACGATTTCCTTCCCCACTGCATGCCATTAGAAAACACAAGATCAAGTTCCGGGCACAGGACAATTTCATATGCATGCTAGTTTGTAAGGCTACCTGTGTAATGACCCCGGGCAAAGTTATTTGCAGCATCTTCCTTCCCAGAGATGAGCTGCTCGGGATGGAAGAGCTGACGATAAGTTCCAGTTCTAACTTCGTCAATGACAGTTGGCTCTAGATCCACAAAGATGGCTCGAGGTACATGCTTTCCAGCACCGGTTTCACTGAAGAATGTATTGAAGGCATCGCAAGCCATTCCAACTGTGCTATCACTGAAGAGATCGTGAAGAACATTAGATCAGAAAATACAGATTATTCTTTAAAAAGTGGAAACAGAACTAAATTCAAAAATTTCAGGGGAAGTTGGAGCCACGATCTCAGGACCAGAGCTTATGTAGTTACTAAACTCTACTGAGCGCCATGAAAAGGAATATTTTTTGCTGAGAAAGCAAAAAACAAAAAAAACAAAAAACGAAAACAGAAGAAAGTTGAGATCTTGAACCAGATCTGAAAGCAATGAATGAGATCCGAACTAAACAATCAGCTTGAAAATATCAACAAAATAATTTCCATCACTGAACTACATCTCGGCGCAATAAAAATGTTATCATTCACCATTGCTTCGCCATTTCAAAAATAACTCCCAGCATGATGCGAATTTAAAACGAGCCTTAGATTTTTGCCAAGTAAATCCAAAAACCCTAAAAATATGGAAATTAAAAGAACAATGAGATAGATAGCAAATGAGATTGAAGACCAAATCGAATAAACTAGCATAAGCTTGTATAAAATTAATACCTATTTCGAAACAGATCTAGCAGATAAATATTTTTTTAAAAAAAAACACATTATTCAAATTTCAAAATAAAAAACCCGAGATCTCACAACAGCGGATACCAAAACGAATCTATCTTTATCCTATATCAACGCTGAGATAATTAAAAAAAAGATCTGGCCAAAACAATACGAGAACCCGTGATTTTGAGAAGCCCAATTTGAAGATCTCACCTGGGCATTATACCGTCGGGCTGGATGCCATGCTCGAGACAGTACAACTCCCAACAGGCATTCCCAACCTGGATCCCGGCCTGTCCAATGTGAATGCTGATGATCTCCCTCATCGTTCCTCCCTGAGTGGAAACCTAGCGGACGGATCTAGAACGGAGGCGTCGCGAAGAAGAAACGAAAGAGAAAGGGACGGAATGGGTGCGGCACAGCGTGGGCGAGGAGCGGGGTATTTAATTTGGCGGGATAATCGGATTCAATAATCGCTTTCGAGTCCGGGAACCGCTGGGCCCCACGTTTGGGAGACATTGATGGGCCAGCCTGGCAAGCTATGTTTAGGTTAAAAGGTAAAATATCTCCCGATTATATTTTATATATAAAAAAATAATTATATGTTAAAATCATATATCTTATCTATGCCCACCTAATTATTATATATTTAAAATAAAAACGAAATGCTTAATTTAAATAGATAATCATAAAATAAGATACATCATATGCTACATTATAATTTTATCTGGTATTTATAAAAATTGTAAATATAATATCAATTTCCCGACTCCATCATTTATTAATGCATATAATAAAGTTATATTTTGATCATCCACCCAACTCCATTATGGAAGGGAGCTTGGTTGTCACTAGCTCGAGAGTGACTCTTCAATTGAAAACTATGGAGGAACCACCATGAAGTTATAACAACATTGCCCAAATTAGTAAAGCTAATTTTTCTTAAACCTTATCATTTGTTTGCTTTATTGAGAAGTCATTCTAGAATCAATGCCATCACATGTCACTCACTTAGCTTTACTTGTGCAGTGTCCAAACCTCCAAGGATGTGTTTGGGAAGTTTGTCTTTTTGCCCAATTGATATTTTTTTTTCAGAAGCAAGATCTTTTTTTTTTTTGAATATCAAACTGGTTCTTTAAAGCAATTGTCAGCAGACTCAGCACTCAGCACTCAGCACCAATACAAATATTTTTCTACTATTATTGTAATAAATTCATTCTTTTCTCCTTCAACCCCGCCTGGGCACAGGGTCCCACCTCTGGCGGGACCCTATATTTTTGTATTTTAGTAATTTAAAAAAATAGCAAAGATTACATTTCTTAAATAATATGCACGGTTCATTTATTATTTGCTTAAATCCTATTTGCCTGTTATTTTTTTTTGGAATGGAAAGATGGACGTCGACGTTTTGTACTTCATTGAACGTTTTGTTCTTCTTTTCTATACTTCTTTTTCGGACACGCGTAAGTGGATCCTTTGGCAAAGTTTATTTGGATTCATTGCTGATTCAACGTGCAATTGAGGTCTTTTTTTATTTTGTTATTATTTTGGGATAGGAATTGAAAATAGAGTTAATTCTATGATGACTCAATTTACCTCTTTGCAATAGAAATAAATATCCAAACTAACGAAGGGGTTGTTATTAAATTTTTGATTATAGTATTTTAATAATGATAGTTTACCTTCTTCAACCGCCAATGAAAATGATTTTTTCGAGTGTTTAATGTGCGCTTTAACGAAATATTTTTGTATTTTTATGTCTATACATATTTAGTTGATTGAGCTGAAATAAAAATTTATTTATTTGTTTACTTTTCAAGTTAGGACACTCTTGAAATTGATCATTACAATTTGAAAATAGGAAACAAAATTAACTTGTTTTTTTTAGTTTTTTAACCATTTTCTACTTGTTTTTCCCCGTACGTTGGGTATGTAATTTGAAAAAATTCAGTAGTTTTGACCCTGAAATGTTTAGATTGGAATATAATTCTTTTATTATTATAAATCATAATTTATGTGTTATATTAATAAAATTATTTTTAATATCAATTTTATTATTTTTATATGAATAGCAGGTTTATTTGTTTTTATTATTCCAATTATATAATTTTCTAGTATTTTTCCTTCCTATTTCTAAAAAATATATATTTGCCTATATTTTATCTACTGACTACTAAATTAGTATTTTGGATAAATATTGAAATATTCAGAGCACGTTTAAGACAAAAGCCAGAATGCAAAAGATGCCGTGTTTCTGTGCTGCCAGAAATTTGTCCCATTATTCATCACCGTTGCCGGATCGATCGCCTTCCTTCGATCCCTTTTCCATGCTCATTCAAAACCCTAAAATTGGATCCTTGAATCAAAGGAAAGGGGTGTGGCGTTGTCCGGAGAAGAGAGAGTAAACGATTCACTTCCGATCCATTCGGGCGATGAGATCTGGGGCTGTCGTCATGGCGTGGAACGTCTTCAAGTTCTGTACAGCGCTGCGGGCTCTCGGTTCGCTCATGATCCTCGTCGTCCTCGGCGTCGTAGGCGCAAGCTATTATGCCGTCGTCGTCTCCAACTACGGGCCGGCCCTCTTCGCCGGAGGTTTCAGCTCACTTCGATCTCTTGCTGTCTTGGTCCCTTTCCATATCCTGGTACTCGATTCAAGTTCCTCAAATTAGGTTATATAGCTTTAGGATCCATGCAAACAAAACTACCTTTTCTATGCTAATACGGAGCTTCTTACCTTCAACGTTGATGTTGAACTTTTCTTTAAGTACAATTGATCTACTCAGAATCAAAAGAGCTTTGATTAGAAAGAAAATGACCCCTAACATATTTAGATTAAGTAAAAGTCCTACAGTCTTCAAAAGAATCGTTAACACTGGACGCACTTGGCTAACACTTTATGGCCTCAGCTCTTGTATTGGCATGAACATATTTTATTTTATCAGGAGGTTTTGGGATGTTCATGAAATCCCAACCTCCTTATGCTCACGAAATTTTACACGAGGTGAGATTTTTGAGTTTCTTTAAATTACAACTCCGCCTTCCATGTAAATCCAAGCTGCCAATGATACACAATAATCTATGAATAAACTACCCTCTCTTTTTGCATATTAAGCCAAAAATCATGGTTGCTGTTAGCCCCCTAACTCGGTGGCTCGGCTGGACGCGAGGAATTCAGGCAGCACGGGGCTATTCAAAGCCCAAGTCATGCAGGAGGCGGACTTGGTATACCAGCGAGTCTGACATGTGCGCAAGACATGCCAAGAAGTGAACTGGCAGTGCCGGGGGCATTATCTAAGACCAAGTCTGCAGGAGGCAAACTTGGCAAACCAGTGGGCGTGGCATGGGTGCAAGCCATGCCAAGCAGCGGACTGGCTATGGGCGGGGCACTGTCTAAGCCCAACTGTGCAGGAGGCAGACTTGGCAAACCAATGGGCATGGCATGGGTGCAAGCCATGCCAAGACTGGCAGTGCGCGGGGCCCTTGGCAAAGAAGCGGGTGTGGCATTTGCGCAAGACATATCAAGTGGCCAGTGGCAGCGTGGGGCTGCCTAAGCCAAGTCACGCAGAAGGCAAAGACTTGGCAAACAAGCTAGCGTGACATGTGCGCAAGATATGCTAAGCAACCATGGCAACGTGGGTTTATCTAAGCCCAAGTCATGCAGAAGGCAAAGACTTGACAATCCAGCAGCATGACATGTGCGCAAGGCATGCCAAGCATTGGAGCGGCAACGTGGGGCTGCCCAAGACCAAGTCATGCAGAAGGCAGACTTGGCAATCTCCCAAGCATGGCCTATGCGCAAGGCATGCCAAATAGTGGAGACTTGTGGCAGTACGCCGGGTGCTGTCCAGTGCACCAATCATGCAAGAGTAGACTTGGTGATCAAGCGAGCAAGGCATGCGTGCTGGGCATGCCAAGTAGCAACAAAGGAGCGGATAGCTGGACTTGTCTGTGGTGTGAATAGATAGACTTGTTCGTGGTACCAAAGAAGCGGACAGATGAACTTGTACGTGGTGCCAAAGAAGTACAGCCGTTGGGCGAACACTGGACGGACAGATGGACTTGTTTGTGGCACCAAAGGAGCGGACAGATGGACTTGTTGGTGGTGCCAAAGCAACGGAGTCGTGGGCCGAGCACTTGGCGTGCATACAGACTTTGGCGTAGGGTCAAAGAAGCGGAGCCATGGACTGAACGTGGGACGGATAGATGGACTTGTCCGTGGTGCCAAAGGTGCGAACAGATGGACTTGTCCGTGCTGCATGCTGACACTTAGCAGGAGCTAATGCAGCATGATGATGGGGCAAAGCACAAGGTGTGAATTAGCATGGTGCCAATGCAGCCAAGACATGTGGACAAAACGGTTTTGTAGAAGTTG